>JAZHYW010011007.1:0-14638 GCA_037355805.1 Ixodes ricinus | reverse complement strand
TTACGTATTGCTAACTTCTCAGATCATGTTATTGGTGATTTTAATTGCGTCTGGCAATATGCTATTTCAAAGCCAGTGAATCGACTGTCTTCTGTGGAAGTTATGATCATCGAACAGAAATGTTGACAAATGTTTACATAGCCAGACATGATCTGTCCCCCGATGGCTTATAGGTTGCTACGACCTTACCGCACCAAAGTGACACGGGATAAAAAAAAACTTTTTTGGACTCGCACTTTCTATTTTCACATTCTGCGTGATTTTTTTACCATAAAAGTGGTGGTCAAGGACTGCAAAGAACATATCAAATATGAAATAACAATAACAAACAAGCAAAAACAATATGACAAAAAACTTCTCACCCCACCGGGACTCGAACCAGCGACCATACGATTAGCAGCACCGCGCGTTAACTTTTTCTTTTTTTCTTTATTGCATTGGTTTGGCAACAACGCGTGCACTTCAACAATCCGTCAGTGTTAAAAAGGGCCTCTGGAACACTTTTCAGACGGCTCTATTTAAAAACGTCGCATAATTTTTATCGATTTAAACACAGCCTCCAACTCAGGTGTGGGTGTTAATGCACTGTAAACACTTTCCATTTGCGCGACAAGGTGAACAAAATACACATACACTTCCTTTGCATCAGGTTCCGCGTTTCTCACTGCCATTCGCGATTTCCAGATGCTAAACAGTCCTAGAAGAAGGAACGAGTCATACGGCACACAGTTTTCATTTTGAACATTAAGAAAACGTATTCTACTGGGTGTGATAACAAAGTCTTTCTTCAATGTTCGCTGAAGCACGTCCCAGAAGAACTGGGCATCCCAACAGAAGATAAACACATGGTCAACCGTTTCTGGCTGCTTGCACAACAAACAGTTTATCGTCCATGGCACAAATATACCCTTTTTATCTAGCCACTCCTTCACAGGAAGGGTGGAGCTGTGGAGCTTAAAGAAGAATGACTTTGCAGAAGGTGGCACAATCATTCGCTTCACTCGTGACAAGACATCCTGGCCCTGACACGCCAAATACAAGGAGCGGTACAGGGGCGCAGGAAACAAACTTTCGATAAGGTCGCGTGTCAACCTTTTTCTGCTGACTTCAGCCAAATACTCAAGCGAAAAGCGGACAGAAAGAAAGTTTACTGTGTCAACTACCTCCTTCAGGTAACCGACCACTTTAACGGGTGCTGTTTCATAGGACACTATAAAGGAAGGAAGATGATGTACCAATTTCGTCTGGATTATCGCTCGTAGGAAAGGGTGATTTTGGTCTCGTACAAAGAAAAACCTGGACACAAGTTGTCGTACAAATAAATGTGAAAGGCCTAGACCGCCGTGTCGTACGCGTCGGAAAATGTTGTCTCTCCTCATTGGTTCCCAGGTAGACTTCCAGATGAATACAGCAAATATTCGATGAAACTTTTGTATGTTAGTACGAGCACAATGTAATACCTGAAGAACGTACCAGAGTTTTGCGGTGAGAAACATGTTGCATACTGTCGCTCTTGTAAAAACAGACAAGTCTCGGTGCTTCCATCGCGAAGCCCGGCTGTCTAGGTCGGTCGCGACCCCCGACCAGTACATGTTGCTGTTTCTAAAATGTTGCAAAGGCACTCCGAGATATTTGGAGGGCGTGACGCTCCACAGTACGCCCTCATACTCTGAGGGCGCCGTGGCCCACGCACCGTGCCAAACCCCGCAGCACTTGTCCCAGTTAACTGAGGCTCCACTGGCCTCGCAAAATTGTTTCACTAGCGTTACAGCTCGTGTGACACTCTTCTTGTCTTCGCAAAAAACAGCGACATCGTCTGCGTATGCCAAAATTTTCACTTCTGTTGCTCCCAAAGCAACACCATGTATTTGTTGGTCTGCTAGGACACTCAAACAAAACGGTTCTAAATATAATGCAAACAAGAGTGGCGATAGTGGGCACCCCTGTCTCACAGAGGAGCGCACAGGAACCGAACGCGTAACGTTGTTGTTAATGATTAAACTAGTCGTGCACCCCGTGTAAGCCATACGGATACCTTGCAATAACACTTGGCCAACATTCACACATGATAGAATCCGAAAAAGAACTTCGTGGTTAACCCTATCAAACGCTTTTTCTAAGTCAATCTGGAGCATCGCCATCTGTCCTCCCACCTGACAGCAATGCTCCAGTAAGCTTCGTGCGACGTGTATGTTTGTCTGAATGGAGCGGCCCTTAATACCACAGGTCTGGTGCTCCCCTACAAGTATGGTTGTTACGTTTTGTAAACGTCTAGCCAGCACTTTCGCAAAAATTTTATAGTCTACGTTACATAACGTGATTGGCCGGTACCCAGAAACAGATCGGAGCTTAGCCTCTTCCTCAGACTTCGGGATTAGCACAGTATGTGCTTCTAAGAACGAAAAGGGCAAAGCATTCACCCTGAATGCTTCCTGAAAAACTTTTAGTAGAAACGTAGAAAGTGATGACTTGAAATGCTTATAAAATTCTGTGGTTATTCCGTCAGGCCCGGGCGCCTTAGCGGGCGCTAGCTCGTCTATGGCCTTTTCAACCTCGGACAGCGTGATTGGCTCTTCCAGCCAATCCTTGATTTCATCGGACAGCCGAGGTAACCGGAACACCAACTGATCTATGTCTTGGAAACGCTTAGGTCGAGCGTTATCTCCGAACAGCTTGCTATAGGTTTCAACAAAAGCCTGCTCTATCCCGTCACGGTCATTTCGGGTGATATGGTTATACTCGATCTCGGTTATTTCCTTGGCAATCGCATATCTTTTTTCCTCTGATAAAGCTCTTTTTGTTGGTTGCTCTCCCAGCAAGTATTTTTGTGACCGCGCTCGAACTATTGCCCCTCTGTAGCGATTTCGATGGATTTCATCTATCTTGCTTTTTAAATAGGCGATATCTTTTGTCCCTTGTCCTGGGCAGTCACATTCAGCTTCGACAAGAATACGCAGGTTACGCTGCAGTTTTGCTTCTTCGGCACGTTCAGCAAAGGCTATGTTAGTCGAAATTTCAATCGCACTTAGTTTAACCAGTTCTTTAAAGCTTTCCCATTCCTCGAAATAGTTAATGTTTTCCGAGAGTGACCACCTCTCTTGCAGCATTTTAACTTCTTCTTCGAAATCCTTTCTCTTAAGTACCAGCTCGTTTAATTTCCAGCGCTTCCAGTCAAACTTGGAGGTGGTTCTTGGCTTGCTTCCGAAATTAATTGTTACTAAGCAGTGGTCACTGAAATACATGGGCTTTACTCTATAGTCCGTAAGACCATCCAGCAATTCCCTTGAAACGTAAACTCGGTCTAGTCGCGCATGCGACGTTCCCTGGAAATGAGTGTACTTCATTTGCTTTGAAAAACTGTGAAGCACACCCACGTCAAACAAATTGAACTCCTCAGTCATTTCAAGGAGTGCTCGAGCACTGTGATCACATTGTGTACTGGAGCCTGCCCTATCAAGTTCTCTCGTTACGCAATTAAAGTCCCCCATCACAACAAGTGCCCTTTCACAGTTCAAGACTCGCTGCACCTCCCTAAAAAAGGCCAGCCTCTCATTTCCTTTGTTTGGCGCGTACAAGCACACCACGCGCCATTCCATCCGTCCTAATGTAAAGTCACAAAACGCAAGGCGTCCCTGCTCGTCTGTCGTCGCTGTTAGATTTGTAAGCGGCACAGACTTCTTTAGAAACAAAAAGCAACCGCCTGAAACGCCTTGGGAATGAGAAACGCATACCTCGTATGCCGCGAGGAAAGGCTGAAGTACCCGAGTTACATCCTCCTCCGTTGAAAGTTTTGTCTCCTGTATCGCCAAGAAATCTATTTTTTCCGAGTTTAACAAACGCTGCAGTTGACACTGCTTCTTTCTGGCATTAAGGCCTCGCACGTTTAACGTGCCAAAAGTGATCGGTTCAAAGGTTTCACTCGCCATTGAGTTGTCTAAACCACAACGCCGAAAGTTTCACTACACAGCATCTTATGATGTACTTGCCTTTTGGGCGCACTTAGACAGAATTTCAGCAATCATTTCCAGTCAACAGTCCTCAGGACTGTTCACTTTGAGTCCTGCCGCCTCCTCTCGTCCGTCGCGGCCCGGGCCTTGTTAGCCCGCGTTCGTTTCTTCACCTCTTGAAAAGGAGCGTCGTTTTGGGAGTCTTCATCCGTCAAAGCGTCAGCCTGGTCCAGTCCTCGTTTGGTGCTCTGGGAGGTTGCGTCCATGGCTGCCTCTGCGACGTTTATGATGGCTTGTTCTGCTTCGCCGTCAACCGGATGTCCCACGGGGCGTGCGCCTGCCGATTCGTCTTGGTTGCCCCCGGCCGCTCTTCTTCGTCGCCTTCAGGTGGGCTTTCCTGACGAGCAGCCATGTCACCGGAGTTCACCGTAGCGATCGGGTTGTTCTCAGCTTCTTGCGTCTTCACCCCAGAGGTTGTGGCTGCAACTGTAGTTTCCTTCGCCGAAGACTCCGCCTCGTCTGCTTCCATAAGAAAATCAGACGTCTCCTGGTCAGCTGGCGGTCCGGTGGCCCTCGCGTAGGTTTTTACGCAGCCCTTGCTTTCGTGCCCAAAGCTGTGGCACTCGGTGCATTTGGGTACCTTGCATTCTCGTCGAACGTGGCCGGTCCTCTTGCAGCGCAGGCACTGCGGGGCTCGGCCGGGGATGACAACCAGAGAGTTACCCCGGAAAAACGCAGTTGGTGCGGCATTGCATCAACTGCTACGCCGTCCTTCAAAGTCATGCGAACCACTCTTGTGGTAGACTGGACGCCAAGAAATCCTTCGGCGCGCCAGGTCTCGCGGATGACCTCGTTGACTTTGCCGTAAGGGGCAAGGGCCCTTTGCACCGCTTCGTCCGGAACATGGAAGGGCAGCCAGTGTACCCTCACGCGTACCTCGCTGTTGCTTGGGTCTATGACGAGGCACCGTAGTCCCTTTACCTTCAGTTCCTTCGCTGCCACCAGCCTTCTTTTTGCGTCCTCCGTGTGAAGCGTCACCATCCAAACGTGATTCATTTGGTATGACCCAAATGCCGCCACTTCCTTGAGCACCCCGCACCGTTCGAGTTCGCTTCTGAAATCCTGGATGCGATAAGGCCGGCCTCTCAAATCACAGTGAAGGAACGCCGAGTTCACCGCGGCACTATCGTTTGGGAACGAAGGCAGCACTATCTTATATTCGTCGTCAGTCGTCAAGTTCGAAGAACCACGGCCGTTATCGGCCGCTAACGCTGCTCGCTGGGAGCCCATAATCCTTACGACCGTCCTGCTCGAGAGCCGGAAGTAGAATCCCACCGCGCGTTAACCATCGAGAAAAGGCCGTTGTTTAGGTCATATACGTTTATAAATTCGCTTGGATCCATGTGTGGTTAGTCTCGTATTTAAATTTTTGCTACCTGTTCAGGATCGTATTTCCATATTGTAGCACTGATGACATGCTCAATAATTTATTATTACTGTGTTTCCTAATAGTTGTTTTCATGCACTTTGCTGATTGTTTCATTGTAAGCGTGTTGAAGATACGCGAACATAGCCTCCGGTAAATCGCTAGGCATCCATAATAGCGAACGAATGCAATCCAATCCACAACTGTTTTGCGCGTTTCGCTGGTCGTGTTGGCTGTGTGTGCTTCATATCTCTGTTTTAAGGTAAATTTACCGATTAGTCGTGATGCGTGGAGTTCACCTTAGTTTCCAAATGTGTCTGAAAAAGAAGGAAGCGACTGTGAGCCGTGGAACTACGTCGAATCTGCTCAACAGCCAAGATCGTGGCACGGTCGTTCCGAAGTAAGTTCCTTTCTGTTCGTTAGGGCTAGATTATTCTTTCCTCCGTTTAAAATGCTTGTTGTTGCTCTGATAACCGCTTTTACCATTATTACTAATCGTGCGCGAATGGTGTTAGCACTCCATCCTCGCGCTAATTATCGGTCACAGATGAGCGCTTACGCTGCGTACTGTCTCCAGGTCTATCAGTAGCGGCGGAAATTTTTGGCACATGGGGAGGTCGATCTGACGAGATGCTCGTGCGTGAACGTCTCGATGGCTGCGCAGAAGAACACACTCGATGGAGCGACGTCGAAGCCTGCGCTGCACATCGAAAAGCAAACAACAACTTCTTTGTGTCCGCGTTCGATCTGCTGGTGGACCTCGTCATTTTTGGCAAGTTCGTTCCATATGAAGTGGACCCCGTTGTGTTCAGGATAATATCCCACGTCTACGAGAGCTACAAGGGGCGGGACAAGGAGTGGGAATCGCACGAGCAGCCCTTTGTGCTCTTATCCCATTGGTCGGGCAAGGTGTTGACCAAGGTGGCCGCATCGGAGACGACGGACGTGGTGGAATTCATCGCGGATACGCTGAAGACCATCAAACGCGCGATGCAGTATAAGCACCACATCGAAGCCACCTACATCCATTGCCTGGCCACCGACGTTCTTCGATATCGCCTCATCACCGTGGATACCGTAGACTCGTGGAAATAAAATAAAACTAACCCTAAGATGACTGCGTGTCTCTCTCCTGTGTGGTTGGTCGTCTTGTTAAAGACTGGACCCTGCAGAGCGGTCCGGTCAGTCTGCCACCGACCTACGTACAGATCGGTCGCGAAGAAGCGAAATGAGGGATGAGTTTTACGTGAATCTATTCTCAAATGCCTCGTCGGACATTTTTCACGACAATAGTTTGAGCAAGTTCAGGGTACAATTGTCCCAACCTATTATATTAAATGAACCGTACGAGGTAGCCCTAGAGGAACTGAATTTCCCATTTAGCATCAAGAATGTGACGAGCCCATCTAACGAGCTGTACTTGGTCAGGCCTACGGATGCCGGGAAAGTGGAAGGCACCAAACAGCTACGAATACAGCCAAAGCAAGACTTTATCGCGCTGGTGAAAAGCGCCCTGCGAGAGCTCTTTGGCCCCAAGACGAGCCTCGAGCGAAAAGGAAAATGTTACTCTTTAAGCTTCCAGAGAAATAACGCACTGCGCATGTCCCCTACATTGTCGAAAAAACTCGGATTTGCAGAGATCGTTTTTGGAACAGGTCAGCCCGTGGAAGGCAGCCCCGTGGAGGAAGATACATTCGATCGTGAGGTAGAGGTAGAGCTGACGAGGGTAAAGCACCTGATGACTCAGGACCGAATTGAGATCCTCGAGGGCTTCTACGAATCGCCAGAAGATCTCATTAACGCGATAAACAGCGCCTACCAGTCTCATCTTAAGCTCAATTCTTCGAAAATATTGCTTCGTTATAATCCATACATCAAAGTCGTAGAGTTACAGTTGCACCACAGCGGGTATATCTTAATCAATGCTCACTTATCCCACATGCTTGGCTTTGGTCAGAAAAGCGTGTACACTTCCTTCTCGGTGGCAGACCGTGATGTTATATTATTTCCCAGCAATTACATTTTTACCTATTGCGATATCATAGAAGCGGAGCACGTCGGTGACGTGAAAGCTCCTCTCTTGAGAGTCGTCCCATTCGTAGTGTCAAAACGAAACGAAATGATATCGTATTCTTTCAATCTACTCCAATATAAGAAGGTGATCGTAAAAGAAGTCAGCACCATTTGTCTCGAGCTTGTTGGCGAGAGAGGAAGCTACATCCCATTTCTGGACGGATCGGGTCGCGTTGCAGCCACTCTTCATTTTAGAAAATGCACGTAAAGTCCCCACCGTGTTGTTTAGAACATTTCTCGGGTTCCGGAGAAAGACCGCTCACGCATTTTGTGTCCGGGCCCCTGTTCCAGGTTGGGAGCGGACTACTGTCGGACATTTATCAGAGGCTATCGCCAGTGTTTACAAAGCGAGTGGCCCCTTACCTGGGTCGAAAGCTAGTGTCCACGGGTAGAGATATCGCAGAGCGAATGAGACAGGGTTCCTCGCTGAAGGACGCCGTAAAGAAGGGAATTGGCCGCACGTATCGAAGCACCAGAGACGAGTTTCTCCAAAAGCTGCAGTCTGGCGGAGGGCATAAAAGAAAGGCGTCCTCCCAGTGCTGTTCAGTGTCTGGACGACAAAAGAAAGGAAAGGTCGTGCATGACTTTTTCGATACGTAAAAAAAAAAATGACGGGCGATATTTTTACCCTGCACGAGCGTTCCTGTCTGTGCACCAGCGGAGAGCTCGATCTGTTCTCTCTTCCGCCTACGTCTTTTGCTTTGGAAAAGTCCGAATATATCGAATTCTTTCCGGTCGCCACGACAACACCCACTTCCGTCTTAGAATTTCACGTTCCGTCTCTGGGACCTCACTTTTACGATCTGAAATCAAGCTTCCTGCACATCCAGTCAAAAATCGTGCGAGCCAATGGCGATCCCGCGAGCACCACCGCGACGGACGGAACTGTCACGCACGATAAGGTCATACCGGTTCAGGCATTTGGAAGCTCCCTTTTTCAATACTTACACGTGTATCTGAATCAGACTTTGGTGAGCCAGTACGAGAATTATGCTTATCGTTCCTATCTCGATATTCTCCTGCACGCAAACCAGACGAGTAGGGATCACTCTCTTTCTGCGATGCTCTACGAAAAAGATCCGGTAAATACGTCCGAAAAGCTCGACCTTCCCGCCGATGCTAAGGGCCTTATGGCACGTTTTAAAAGAACCGAAGGAAGTACGCTCTGTGATTTGTTTTGTCCTCTTATGAGTGACATATGTCACCAGGACAAGCTTCTCTTGAACGGGGTGGATATTCGTATCGTGCTGCGTCAAAATACCGAAGATTTCAGGCTCTTGGCCGCTTCTACGGTTCCCCAGAAACACGTCGTCCAACTTCCTCGCATTGTGCTCTACATTCGACGCGTGCAAGTGGCCCCGACGGTGCTTGTGGGCATCGAAAGACGTCTGCAGTCCTCTCCCGCGACTTATCTACTACGTGGGGTGGAGATCAAGACCAGAACCGTTTCGCCCGGCGTGTCGCACATTGTCCTCGACGATGCTGCGAACCGGCTCTTCGTCGGCTTGAGGGTGAGTCCGGTGGTCCTTATTCCTTGAAGAACGGCCTGACGGCCTTGCAAGTGTTCGTCATCGAGATCGTCAAGGTAAATGAGACAGTTCTGCCATTTGAGGCCTGCCAGTACGGTGTCCATGACACGCTGGGAAGTTGTCGGCGCCGTGCACAGTCCGAATGGCATCACCTTGAACTCGTACAGTCCATCGGGTGTGACGAAGGCAGTTTTCTCTTGGCCCCGTTCGTCGACTTCGATCTGCCAGTAGCCACTCTTTAGGTTCATCGACGAAAAATAACGGGAATGGCGCAGCAGGTCCAGTTTGTCGTCGATGCGGCGGAGCGGATACACGTACTTCTTCGATACCGCGTTCAGCCGCCGGTAATCTACGCAGAATCTAAGCGTTCCTTCCTTCTTTCTCACCAGTACGAACGGAGAGGCCCACGGGCTGCTTGGAGGCTGGATTATGTTGTCGTTGAGCATTTCTTGCACTTGTTTGTAAAGGGCCTCTTTTTCTTCTGAGGAGACCCGGTACGGCGCCCAATGCACAGGGAGCGTATCGTCATTGGTAACGATGCGATGTTTCGCAACTGTTGTTTGTCGCACTTCGACGTCGTCGCAAAGCAGTCGCTGAATTCGGCGAGGAGGTCGTTGAGGCTTTCGTCATTCCGTGGCACTGAGCTTGGGGCTAACGTCAAGCTGCAGCGGAGGCGTACTATTGTATGGCTGAGATGGCAGGGCTCATCGGAGATGGCAACGATTTCGGTGGTGTTACGGAGTTCCTGAACGTGGCCTACTGCGGCACCTTTGCTGAGGTTCTGCACCCCCTGTCGGATGTCCCTCGCGAGGACCACAGTGGGTCCATCCTGCAGCTTTGTCACGCCCCTTGCGATGCCTATTTCTCTTCCCAGGAGCACCTGGACGTTGCATTTAAGATGAACTTCCCCGCAGATGACTGCATCGGTCACGGCGGGCACAGGAACACTCGACCGCGGCGTCAGGTGCACGTGGTCCCCAATGACTAGAATGGCTGCTGACATAATTTCGGATTTCTCCGGAGTTAGGACAGGCTTTAGCAGCGTCAACTTGTTCGCCCCAAGGTCGATCACGGCACCGTATTTACACAAAAAGTCCATGCAATGAAAGACGTTCCTCGAACAGTCCTTGAGAACGATGAATTTCACTGGACAGGTCTCCACGTGGATGTCCACGCGTGCAGTACACCTTCCGACACATGTGATGAGATGTCCGCCGGTGGTTGACACTTTCGGGGTCATCCCATGGCGTCATCACTTTCGAAGGCGGCGAGAGAGATTCCCCCTCAAAACGGAATAGTCTACTTCGGTGTCGATAAGTGCCGTGACGTCGTGGCCGTCGATGGTAACGTCGAGGTTATTCGACACCGTCGCAGAAGCGACGTTCCGATGCGTCTCGTCGCTAGTGTGGGAGCCCTCCGACGATTGTGGAGGATATTGGCGTAGTTCGTCGTCGGCAATACCGCCTCCCGCTATTGCCGCACTTAGTTTTCCCGGCGAGGCATGGGAGACTGGCTTTCCCGTCGGGACCTAAGATGAGGCGATGCAAGGCGTTGTGGCGAAGGCGAGCGAGGCTCCTCGGGTTGAAGAGGCCGCAGAACACTGTGAACGGTGAAGATACTCATCGATGTCTCCTGGGCGCCCTCCGTACCGTGGGCGCTGGTCGTTAGGGTTTAGCCGCGAAGCCCAAGTTTTTGATAGGGTCGTCGGCGACAGATGTGGTCCGCTTCCCCACAGCGGTAGCCCAACGTGCGTCGGTCGGCCGTCCCACATACGTCAGTCTTCATGGGTGCTGGTTGTTCCGCAAGTACTGCAAGTACTGCAGTTCTTCGCGACGTCAGGAGTACTGCGGCGTTAGAGGTTCACGTCGCAGTGGTGCCGTATACGGCCGAACAGAAGCGGCAGTCGTCGGGTAATGGCGGCGTAGCAGAGAGTAAGCTCTTCCGGTGCTGCCACGGTGACAGAAGCTTCTGGCTGGAACGCTTGCTGAACCTTTTCTCTTCTTCAGCAGCCTGCAGAAGTTTCCGGAGCTTTTCCCTGACGACGTCGCGGACAATTTCTCGATGGTTGTTAGCGCCGATGCCGTCCTGGTCGAATCGGGGAGATGCCAGAGCCGAAGCAACAGGCATGCCGGCGAGTCCGTTGTCGTGGCTGGCTCCAACCGACAGTGCTCGCTCGATGTTCGCTGCATCGGCAACGAATGCGTCGACATTAGTTGGTGGGTCGCGAACAAGGCCGCCGAAGATGTCGTTCTTTACGCCTCTCATCTGGACGTGCACCTTCTTCTCCTCAGTGGCCTTGGGGTCGGCGAGGCTGCTCAGACGTCTTCGACGAATGTGGTGATCGTTTTTTTGGGGCCTTTAGTTCTTATTTGTAGGTCTTCCGCTCGCACATAGAGAGAAATCAACAGATGATAAATAATGATAAATAAAACTATTTCCAGGTTTGTTTTGCAGAAAGTGTTTTATTTAGATCATGGTAATAAAACTGGTCTGCACTAAATCATATGATTTAAATCACGATTTATATAATCTTGATTTTCGTTCTCAACCCTGAGCGGTCGTGCGTCTATCTTTAGATACTTGATCATGTCCCTGACAATACCCACGCGCAGAAAGCGAAGCCAGGTGACAAAAAGAAGGCGGTTAGCTCTCCCTGCGAGCGCGTAGCTACCACTGCACATCAACTTAGAGCTGAATGGCATCTAATCGGAAACGGCCAAAAGCATAGAATAGAGCAGAGCCGTCTAATACAGTAGTGTCTATTCTAGCTTTTCACGCTGTATGCCTCTCTGTCTTTCCTCTACCATCACCTTGGGAAGTAAAGTAAGGGTAAAGGACTACGCGAAAAGTCAGGCCAAGGACACATTTCATGAGGCTATCCTTCTCTGGCTGCGTTTCTCTCTAGGAAACACGTGGCCCTCTTTGCGTGACAACGCGCAAAAATTCCCGTTCTTCTGGTGTTTGGGTGCAATACTCCTTGAGAAGAATGATGAGTAAATGTCTTGACCAGTCCACTTGAGAGAACAAAATTTGACTGCTTCCGATTCAAAAGATTAAGTGTTAGGCATTGACTCTATCTTGTGCATAATTGCTCGAGGAATGAGGCCACATAAGGAGCAACTTACCACATCTCACCACATTTTTTACGACTTCGTGTGAAAACGACCTGCCATGGCCCGACTAGCCGAAGAGTTCGACTTCTCTAAAATCAGTAAGACGGAATCACATCATACATTCACACATGAACTTCACCGCTAAATTGACACCGAAACCTGTGAGCTGTTTGTTTTTAGTCATACCTAAAATCATGTTTATTATGTTTACACTTCCGTCATCGTGGCCACGCGTTACACCCCGAAGAAATTGGAAATTATTTCCGAAGTAAATTCCTCACTTTTCAAGGGTAATCTTTATGTAATGTAATTTATTTATGTTTGCATATTTCTAAAGAAGTTACTTGGTAATGTAGTTTAATTACTGCTGGAAGGTAATTTCGTCGTCTTTGGTTTCCTGCAGGTTGAGGGATCCCATGCCCTTGTCAAATTCCCGTAAACATAAGCCCGATAGACCCTGATATTATATTTTTGTATTACACCAAAAATGGATCCCAAAAACACCAAATCTGTAAGAAAAACACACAAATAAAACACCCCAAATTTTACCTAAGTCAATGAACCCTGAAAACACGCGGTGCCAATGTTATAACGCACATAAACATAATTGAAACGAGAATGTTAAGGTGAATCCCAACCTAACGTAAGAAGACGTAAACATTTGCGTGTATGAAAGTCATTGCCTTCTTAATGTCATCTTCTATCGCAATACCCATTTCATATATTATTTATAATGCTTACACACCCAATGTTATCCCGTCCAGGTCATTTATGCAGACCGTTTCAAATTCCATCGTAAACCGAGTTCTCAGATGCTAACGGTTTCCTTAGATATATATCGTGGTGACCCATCCACTTAGTTACAGGTACTGTGTCTAACTTTTTTATGATGACATAAACTGGCCACACCAGCCCTTCCACCAGGGTGGTAGCGATGGTCGAAGAGCCTCGAGGCAAGCCCTGCAAGGCCTCTTTACCGGTTTTTAGTTGAACCGAACCTGAGCGCACTGAACGTAGTAACTTAGTGAAGCTTTTCTTTTCTCGAAATTCGCTTTATTTTAAAAGTTATAGGCAAATTAAGATTACAAAAACAAGCAAAAAATAACCTCCTTCATGACGTCCTTGGTTGCTTGAGTGGCCGTGAACTAGAGGAGGGGTAGTGGGCTCATCCCGAGCGTTCACGGCTGCCGCACTCCGTGTCGACGGCGCGAGAAGGCGCCACTAAAGCTTCTTCTGATTAGGCTGTTTGCAGCGGGCAGCCAGAGCGGCTCTCATTGCATTTGATGCGCGATTAAACACTAATTCGGCATGACACTTCATTGGCCACAAACGACAGCAAACACGGGGTAAAGATCAGTTCAGAATGGGAGCCACTTCGCGCTGCCATACCGCGAAACGGCCAAACCGCAAGACAAAGCTTCTCGCCGAAGGCCTTCGGGAACGCTCGGAGCCAGTCGGACCCTCCTGTCAATGCGACCGCGGCGCCACCGCGTACATCCGGGACCTTTCCGTGTCGGCGCCTGATCCCACTACTCCTTTCTAGTATGCGCCGCCTTTTCCACCGCTTGGTGGCGGGTATATTGACGGGTCATTTCTTGTTTTCGTACTTTATAAACTGCATTCGTTTCTTTTCTAATCTAAAATAATGAACAAAAACTACTTTTATAAATAACTGAAACGGTTCGCGCCACTTATATTTTGTATTTCGACTAAAAAGAAGCTTCCAGCGGCTCTGACCAGTAGTAAGCCCAGGACCTAAGACGTCACATTTTGCGCGTTTTCGGTACCGCGGGTCGCCCTCGTCGGTGGAGGAGGTTTCCGCGTCGTCCGATTAAAATATGACGCACTGATATTTAGTGACTCCCTCCATGCCCGCTGGCTTGCCCGAACTTCAAGAGACGTGGAAACCGCAAAAAAGGTAGACGCTTAAATATGATTGCAGGGCCCCTTTAAGCAGAATTTTCTCCGTTCCCTTCGATATTCCGCTGTGGTAGCTAATATATGTCGCGGAACTATGCTTGTAATAGAAATGCTGCCAAATGCATTAGCAATGAAAACTTCACAAACCATTTTGAGGCTCCAATACTTAATAGTATTTATGTTTAATATTATAGACTCGTATATTACACTTTATTTCACATGCTTTAATGCACGGCTACAACATTCTTCCAGGGGCAATCTGGCAAAGTTTGGTGTAGACGCTTATGAGTATATCGCGCCAGATATAGTAATGTAATTATAGCAAAGTACACGAAAGATTTTACAAATTTTATATCTTAATTACCAGTATAAACTCATTTTTCGTAAATCGTCAGTTAAAAAAACACGAAACTAGCTTTAGGGTGGACTCGCCCTCCATTTTCACTTTCAAAATGTGGGTGAGACACACTGATAGACCTACACCTTCGTCCAAACTCAGAGTTCTTTTTTTTTTTTAGAATTTAGAACTTTAGAAGCCTTAGACTTATTTTTTTGAAGACCCAACTTATTTTCATATAGAAATAATGAATATTGCGATTATCTAGATGACATGTTTTCTTTTTTTATCTA
>JAZHYW010011006.1:0-17699 GCA_037355805.1 Ixodes ricinus | reverse complement strand
TAAATGGTAGACAGGCAAAATATCGCTTCTACTCACAATCACTTCTTCTTCCCCACCCAGCTATGAAGGCAGTCATTCAACGCACTCTAAACGGTTGTTTATATCTTTACCATAGGGCGCGCTTTACAGCGCTGTCACAGCTACCGGTGCGCGCGCGTTCCATGCACGAGGGCTCATTCCGCTCTCGTGAGGCTGAGCACGACCGCTAGCTCACCCTCTCCCGCGCTCGGGAGAGGGTGATGTAGCGGCCGTGCTCAGCCTCACGAGAGCGGAATGAGCCCTCGTGCATGGAACGCGCGCGCACCGGCTAGCTGTACAGCGCTGAAAGCGCGTCCTATGGTAAAGATATAAACAACCGTTTAGAGTACCGTTGGTTGAGACTAGCTGAGACGCCAGAAAGTCTGGTCGGTACCATTTTGAGTGTTTGTGCGTATGGCGCGTGCTTTGCTCGCCTTCCTAAGTGACACAAACGCACGTGCTGGGCTGCGGAGATCGTGCGCAGGGCTGTGAAAGTGTCAACAAATTTAGAATCGCCTCAAGAGTGGGCTGGCGTATCTAGAGTGTGCCGGCCACCTGACGAACGCGCATAACTCCGCACCGTTTGATGCTATTCGCATTAACGTAGATAATCATTCCCAAAGGATGGGTTCTGCTGATTTTTTTCTCGTAGTCAAAACGCGTTTTCGAGACAAAAATTTCAGTTTTGTGCGATTCATTTGTGTGTACATCACATATAAAAAAATATAAAAGTCGTTGAGTGGACCTGCAAGTTCGATCTCTCGTGGAATCACCCTCCGTTATAATGGTTAAAAGTCTTCGTTCAAACACCCAGAATGGTGTCCTGTCTTTAATGCATTCCCTAAGTCCGGCGTTTCCACTGGTTTATCAAGTAGCAAATATAATCGATCGAACAATGGTTAAAGCTGCAGTTGGCTTTCGAACACAGTGGAAGTAAAGTGTCAAATCGAGAAATTAGTCACACGTGCACACGCACAAAGAAAAATAAAATAAAAACTACTATAAAGAAGTCATGTAATTGAACCTTATTCCAAACAAATGTCAACCGCCATAATAATGCAGGACAGAAATTCGTTGTTGTTGTTTTTCTTGGCTGGCTTTCTTTTTATTCCAAGTGATATCCTAAGCAAATATAAAATGTTTTACCGCTTGCGACTGTATGTCGATTTCAGGCCGATTTTAATCTGAAACTAATATCACCGAGTATTCAAGTAGTTCTTGCGGTTGCGAGGTTCCGGCTATAAAATATATATCATAGGCAGTGAACACATCATCGAGTGAGGTTTGATATCCTGGATATTACTTCCAACTTTTGCTAAGGGTATCGAAAATACTCTCAGCAAAATGCTTGATCCATTTGCCAATGACAACATGCAGATTTACGCTTCATGCAATTTATCTATATTGACCAATATTGCTGGAATCCCTTCTTATACTGTACTTTTTTTTCCAACTTCGGTTTGCTTTTCTAGCGCGCCGTATACATATATCAACGCGAGTTCTTTGTAAGCATAACTTTGAGAAGTTTCTCTTTCAGAGTGTGCGTATCATGCAGAGACTCTGATTCAGGAAGTGACAATAGGGTTGTTCAAAAGGCCTGCACAAATACGGCACCGCGTCATCAATTTATATTTACACACCGTGTCGAGCCAGCCCGTCTCATTAACTGAGAGCGCTCCCGGCGATGGCGAAATAAATCCGACGCTTTCGCATGGAAACTGAAAAACACCAAGCTATCGTTTGTCACAGGAATGAAAGTTTCGTTTAATGGTATTTTGTCACCTTCAATTGACATCTTCAACCTTTTAAGATATTTTAAAAACCTACTAATGTCAGAACTGTAGAGGGATATGTGACTTTGGTTACTGCTCTATTAATGCGAAAGCATTAACTCTCCCATGGAACGCAGCAGGTGTTGTCTGTAATTACAAAAAACGGCACCTAGTCCCATTGGCTGAGTGTAACGGAACCTAAATGCCCATTGGCTGAGCGAAACGGCACCTAAATGCAAGTCATCAAGCACTCGCGTTCGGAAATAAAACACAAAGAAAAGCACAGCAACGCAGATGCTTCGTCACGGAAGCCAACGGGGGCACTCAAGTTAAAGCGGACCCACCTCTGAAATAAAACACAAAGAAAAGCACAGCAGCGCAGATGCATCGTCACGGAAGGCATGGAGCCGGCGGGGTTCACCGCGCCTGCGCAGTGGGGGAGCGTGTTATCACCGCTGGAGCTCCGTGTACGATAGGAAGACGTGACGCGCTGTGTGTAAGAATGTTTTCGCATTCCTACACGTAAGCAGTCTTAAGTGTATCTACCGAATATTTTAACCTGTATTTTGAGTGGGTATGTGCGTCTGTGTGTGTGCGCGCGTGTGTGTCTCGTTTTTGTGTGTGTTGGGATACATCACCGGGAATGTATATATTGCTGTTGATGAGAATCAATAAACAAATTTGTTTTTTCCGTGGTCTTATTATCTGAGCCGCAATGTAATATGATGCGCGCGATAATGAGATGGCAGGGCTTCGCCACGCGCAACGCCTCTTAATGTCTCCGGGCCTATAGTCAACGTTATTAGATTAGTTCAGTTGTGGAACTCCCGAGAAAATGCCCCCCCTCCCCCTCTCACTTCAGACCGCCTCCCGTCGTTTTAGGCTCCATCTGGGGTCTGCGCGTCAAAACGCTTTGACTCTTAATAAAGCTTTCCAGAGAGGCCGCTGACTCTGTCCAGCTGGCTGCTGTAAAGGGAAAAGCCGCATCATCATCATCATTATGCTCTTGGAGATCATACAATTAAGAGAGAGAGCAACTCTAACCATAGGGATCGTTTGCATTGAAATGACGGACACCTCGGACGCAAATTGATCGCTCATGCATATGCGTCAGTTGTCGTGCAGAAAGGAAGAAAGCGGGCAATGAGGCTTAGCAATGTCTGGCGACGCTTACAAACGATCGACGCTCGTGTGGCAAAAGTGGCCCATAAACCACGTTATCCTGATCGAGCAGTTAAACACTAAAATCTTGGCACACTGGTGCTTTTAATCAGTTGGGCGCGAAAATAGCAGACTACGATTGCGCGGTTACTTTCGCCGCGCTGAATTGCTTCGTGCGATCTTGAGCGAGACTGAGATTGCACAAGCGCGCTATAAACCACGGACATGCCCACATTCTGTACCCCTGGATGCACGAGTGGGCACGACTTTCGGCGCAGGGCAGGAAGACATTTCTTTCGACCACCGCAAGATTTTGACCTCTCCAAGGCCTGGAAAGAGGCGATACCTCGACCAGTATTCCATTTGACCGCCACCAGCAGGATATGAGACCTTCACTTCGAAAGCAGCGACATAATTAAGAATTATGTGCAAAAAGTTGAAGGAGAAACAGTGCTCATCCCTAGGGACAGCTGGCTCCTAATAAAAGATGCGGTACCGAGTGTATTTTCATCGCCGCCGCTGTCGCTACAGTTTAAACCAGCGACTAAGGAAATGAAGAAAAACTTGTTCACCAACTCCGTTCTTCGCAGGTTCGGGAGAACTCCGTCGTCGTGAACCTGCAAAGAATTCAACATTCATTGACGTCTTAGCACAAGTTAGAGGACAGTTTTATTCTGAGGATTGGTTGGTGAACACGTCGCTAGACGAGCATATTGTGTTCTACAAACTGTCAGCGAATGACAGCATAACTACTATCGAAAAGGCATTGGCCCTGAAGCAAGACCTGACAAAATATGCTCGTCTAGCGATGTCAGTAACTATATAATATACACTTTTCGTTTCTACACGCCCACTTGGGGTGGAAACATTAGTGTTATGTGATGAGCCTTCACACTTAACTAAACATGTACCGTGGTATACAAGTCGTAATAGTATGCATAAAAACAATACAAAAATTGGCAGCGTCCTTTATATTCATATTGTTTTATAATGCCTGAAGGACAGTACTTAAGGTGCAATCGTTTAAAATTATTTCGAAGACATGAAACCGTTGTTTGGGGAAGTGAAGAAAAATCTTATTTTTAATGAATTTCCTCAGTACAATTTAATCGATTTCCCCAGTGGGGAAACTGGGCGCATAGGTCACGTGCCAACGATCACCCCGGTAAATTTAGTGTGGAAACTAAATTGGTGTATGGGTCACATAATACCAAATTCCGCGCTAGAATTTAGTGGGGAAACTGTAAGTGTTTAAGACACGTGACGGTGACTCAAATTTATCGGGAAACCGAGTTAGTGTATAAATCGTGACAAGGCCACGTGACAACAATATTTTGGAAAAATTTATAGGGGAAACTAAATTGGTGTATAAGTCTCGTGACGTCGGGTCACGTGACATCTAATTTCCCGCCAAGTTTAGAAAGGAAAGTGAATTTGTAAATAGGTCACGTGACATACCAGGTCAAGTTACGAGTGGTGGGGCTGACCAAGATGGTCTTGGAGCAGTTTGGATGGACCGGAAAAACCTGTATTATGGAGCAGCCAAGGAGCAGAAAATCTCCATTTTGGAGCACTAATGATAGAAAATCTGTATTATGGAGCACCTTAGGTGTAACTGGAACATCATTTTAAGAAAGCATCTCAGCCAATTGTACCATGCATTTCAATTCAATCAAAGCAGGTTTGTACTACAGGTGCTGGAAAGTACTGAAGCAACATTACTGTGAAGTATCTGAAACTGCATAAAAATATTTTAGGAACAAATTTCAATTAAACTTGAAGGGCACGACTCGGGAACATTAATCCTACATGGTATGTGGCATCATATATCGTGGTATGTACCATGTAAGATGCAGCGGTACAATGGTTAGGATGTATGGATTGGAGACTCAGTTCAAAAGCAATTCGTGCTTTAGAAATTATCACGGTTACTTTCTTGTCTACTGTCTCACTTTTGTATGCTCAACACATGTTCAGGATATTGACGCTAGATATTAGGCAACTTGCATCTGCTCTGGTATGGGGTGAAGCATATCGTCTTCATTTTGAATGAAGAAAACAAGCGAGTGAAATGTGTTTGTGTGCATTATCTGGCTTTCAGCTCTTCAGTCACAGCACTGCTTGTCAGAGATGGCGAAATTACTTCCAAAAAGTAATTAAATTACATTACTAATTACTTTTCTGGAAACTGCGAAAATGTAATTAAATTACATTACAAATTACCGCAGACTAAAGGTAATGACATTACATTACAATTACTTTCCAATAGTAATGAAAGTACTTTAAAATTACTTTGACATTACTTTTGAATACGTTGAGGCAGTAATTTGTGCTCGTTTTACTTACAGTATACACCAACACAGTGTTTACAAAACAAGCCCTCGTTTAGCCACACACCGCGTGTGCAGGATCCAGATCCGGTAGAAGCGAGGCGCTGCGCATGGGCAGTGGCGACAGCACCGCCAACGCAGTGATGTGACGTCAAAGAGCTGAGTTGTTCCATATGTACCAAAACTCAGATCTTTATGTTTACACCGCAACAATCTTACGCGCCTCAAAGTGAACCATACTGAACAGTGGTTTTGCTGGCGCACACGACATAAGTGTTAAACATGATGAATAGCTTCTTCTTTAGATGTGACTCAGAAAGGCAGTCGACTCACCGGTTTCGTTGTTCATTCAACAGAGAAGGTTCTTACTAAAAGGGTGATATGCTTCCCTCTTCCTGATTTAGAAGTTGTAGTCCGTGCCAGCTTGTTAAGTCGTTCAATAGCAGCTAGTTCTTACAAAAAGTCGCCACGTGAAACGTTTCCCTTCTGCCCTAGATGCAATCTAAGTCTATTCTCCCAAAAGCGCTTACTATGCTCGGCAACAACTTTTCTTGGCATTTCCGGGGAGAGGACGAGAGCCCGCGCACAGCTTTATTCAGCACTCAAAATGGGAGAGGGAACCCGTGCCTGCACCCTCCACTGCATTGGCAAGAATAGTTGTCGCCGAGTATAGTCAACCTCTTCTCGGTCATTCCTTTCAAGGAGCATTTTTCCCAAGCACCCGAAGAGCCCATGTTTTTGCGCATTGTCCCACAGAGGGCCTGGATAATTGCTCAGCAGAAACGTCACCAGTTGAGGAATGGCGCGAGCTTCCTGAATTGTGTACTTTCCCAACAGACGGGGGGCGATATTTGCTTGCAGGCTTATTCCCGAATGAGCTTCCCAGGGGGTGTATCTCGAAACAACCCATTCTGATTTTAACCCTTCTCGTTTGAACCCATTCGCAAAACGCCCTTCGCGTTTTAACCTTTCGCGTTTCAACCCTTTCTCATTTATACCCGTCTCATTTGAACCCGATTTCATTTGAACCCTTCTCGTTTGAACCCATTCCCAAAACGCCCTTCGCGTTTGAACCTTTCGCGTTTCGACCCTTTCTCATTTGAACACCGTATTTCAAACCAATCGCCTACCCCTCTTTGCGCTTTAACCTTTTGTTATTTATGCCCTTCTCGGTTGAGCCCGCTTTCACTTAAATCTCTATTGTTTAATTAAACTCTGTCTCAAAACACGTAAGTGGCTTTTCAACCTTTTTAGAGTGCTCTTCGAATTTCAACCAGTTTCTCTTTTTCTTTGTTAAAATCAATTAATAAAAATAAAATAAAATAATAAAAATACAATAAAAAATAAAATACAATTAATAAAAATCAAAATGAATAAAAATAATGGAGAGTTATTTGATAAAACAATAACCAGATCTTAGACAAAACAAGTACACAAACAAACCAAAATCCCGCCAGAGTTTCCATTGTACATATTATTACAATTCTAACATGTTCGTCGATCCATTTTCGTGGACTACCTGTGCCAGTGTGCTTGGTGACTAGGCTAACTGGTAATCGCTTACCGCCCCCACCGGCAGCATCACAAAGCAACAGCCGCGGCAGGTCTCTCGCCCTGCTGTGAACCTCGTCACTCACAAAGCGCCGCCGTCACCACTCAAGAGAACCACCAGCAGGGAGCGGCCAACGATCCTGTGCCCACCACCGCATGAATCATTTTAACCCTTTTGTATATGATACATTGCATTCGAAATATGTTCACAGAAATATTTTATTTTCCATACCGTCACGTTACAAACGATTCGCAAAGCATTATGTCATTCAAATTGTATGGCTAATCGCTTGGCTACTTAACGGCTCTTCTCGAGACGCAAAACGTTTTTTTGCCGCAGAATCAGTCATCGCACCTCAATGCGATCCCATGCTCGGTAAAGCTTCATTCTGGAGCTTTGTTCCCACAAGATGGTAATTGGTTAAACTATCTAAGATGACCGCAACAACAAAACACGGACCATTCAAAGGCCAGAGAATGCCTTCGCTCTCCTTAGAAAGTCGCAAAGGGAGATCCTGCCATCGGCAAACTGGTCCTGCACCGATTTGTTTTTCTTTTTTTTTTTTTAATGTGCGGGTGCGGTGATGCGTGGCTTGAGGGCTTTTCCACCAGGCACAGATTGTTTTCTTAATTTCAGTCGTGAATCATCGGATGCAAATTATGCTCATCTAGCATGCCCTGCGAGGATATTGAATTATTTAGAACCGGTGCCGGAGTGATCGTACAGATCTACGATCATTGTATATTTGCCTATGTGTCGTCCGCCATGCCGTGGATTGGCATGCACTCTAGATGTCATTCTCCAAGTATCATTTCAAGGCGTAATAAAACTTCAGGTGCCTGGGTACCTATGTTGGACAAATGTTTCGTTTCTCCTAAAAGAAACGGAAGTGACGACATCGCGTCTGATTGGTTGAAGCTCGAATGACGAAAGTTCCCTATGAAAATGTGGGCGGAGATGGCGAACCGCCCCCACCGGAAGTGACAACACTTTGACGTATCGTTTCCTCGGTGTTTCGTCTGAAAAGGGAACGAGTCTGTCGATGGTCTCTTCGGGGTAGCGAAATTGGAAACACGGCTGACACGGCGTCTCGGAGGCAGAGCGACAGTTTTCCTAGTGTTGAACTTACTTTTTTCCCCGGAAAGGCACTACCGGCAGCACCCGCGATGCCCTTGAACTACCGGAGGAGACTTTTCGGAGAGCAGTTTTAGATTGTGAACTGACCTGCCGCTTCCGCTTGTGTTTTCCTTTCACTTGAATAATTTTTTGAGTAACCCAGGGATTTCGGTTTTTACCTTTTTTTACTGCATCTTGTAATATATCGCACAACCTACCGCATAATCATGTTTAGAAATATCTCCCAAATCGCGTCAGCGCTGGCATTTGATCGATACAAAAACACAAAATCACCGAACGATTGTTCCAGACAATCTAGAATGCTTACGTCATCAGCGAACTTTAACTTCAATATAGTCTATCGAGCATGATCGCGTGAAGTACAGGGGCTCATATTCAAAAACAGGTGCGTCAGTTTATGTCCAGATAGACCCTCTCCGATTTCATAATTATGAAAAAAAAAAGATTTAAACTTCCATATGAAACCAATATTAGGTCTCAATAGATGACCTTGTGGTGCATATTTTTGTGTAACCTGTTACGGTCCGAGTTAGATTGTAGCACAAAGCGAGTTCTAATAACTGTTCGCAACTAGCTGCTTCAATTGTTCTAGGAGAATGTGCAATGCAGTCAATTAGTACTAAATTAAAACCATATGAAACCAATAGTAGGTCTCAATAGATGACCTTGTGGTGCATATTTTTGTGTAACCTGTTACGGTCCGAGTTAGATTGTAGCACAAAGCGAGTTCTAATAACTGTTCGCAACTAGCTGCTTCAATTGTTCTAGGAGAATTTGTAAGGCAGTCAATTAGTACTAAATTAAAATCACTTTTTAACATTATATTATCTTCGTAAATACTATTTAGATCCATGTAATTTCACAGTTTATCTAGCACTTCAACCGACGAGTAGGGAGTTTGATATATGCCTCCAACCTAGACTGTACAGGTATTCAACTTAATCTTAATCCACAACGCTTCAACATCACTCACATCACTAAGGATAGAAAATACCAGATTCTTTTCGAACCATCACTGCAACACCACCATCCCTCACTTCTCGGTTCATCCGTATTAATGTATATCTTGGCGGCGTAACCTCGGAGTCTAAAATATTCTAATGAAGCCAGGTTTCTGTAATTATTAAAGTACCAGGTTCTTGCTCTAAGGCAGTACTTTTAAATTCCACTGTCTTGTTAACATCTGACGTGTTTATATTAATACTTTTAAAGCATATAGGATCCCTCTGTTTTAGTCACTCATTATCAATTCCCGAGGGAACATAATACTTGTACCTCTAATTTGAAATTTGGTCCCAAGAGTGCAAGACATTATTGAACCTCATCTTATCAAAAAAAAAAAACATTTAGACTTTGACATCTTTTCACTTCTCTTCTAAAGTACAGCTCCATAGATTTTTTTTTCGTATTACTACAAGTGCCGTTTCGTTTTCAGTCCCTTCATTCTTTATGCGCTTTACAATGAGGTTGTTCCGCCTGGAAATGGTTTTCATTTCATCAACTTGTCTAGCAAGGGCACCCATTTCAGCATCGCAGCCACTTGCGAAACTTGCAAGCTTTTCAGCCTGTTCTAATTCTGATCCAAACGATGCCGCGTGTTTTCTACGGTATGAAGTCTGTTTTACATTTGAAGCTTACTTGCTTCCGAAGAGGCTGTTATGGCCGGTTCCAAACGAGAGAAAAAGAAGTGCGCATGGAAGACGAAGAAAACAAAAACAAAACGCAAGCAGTGTGAGAGCGAACGGCGCGGGATGATCGAACCAGGCTGGGCAGTGTAAAGACGTTGAACCTCCGTTGTCGGCCGAGCCTCAAGGGGTCCAACCAAGTCTACTGCTTTCCTACAGGTCTTCGCGCCAATCCGCCCGGAACTGACCTGGCTTCGTTGGGAGCAAGGGCAGTCTCCACATCTGTTGCCCAGCAAGAACGAAAATTTCCGCTACGAATCAAGATCACGCTACCAAGAAACATTAAGACCGAAGCGCATCCTCGCCACCCGACTTAGCCCAACGCCATCTACACCAGCCTGCGGCCAGTGATCTACACCGAACTGTACCTAGCCCTCCCCCACTTGCAGTGGCGTACCAACTTGGTTTTGAATGGGGGGGGGGGGCAAAGCAGACCCCCTCCCGCCTTCAGGGCCGGGGGGCTGTGCCCTTGGTATCCCTTGGGCGCCGCCGGCCAGTGTTTGCCCTGCCCAGTGGCGGCTTATTAGGGGGGGGGGGCAAAACGCATGCCTTGCCCCCCAGTCTGAGAACTGGATGGGCAAGCGCCCCCTTGCCCCCCCCCCCCCCGGTTGGTACGCCCATGCCTACTTGTAACGAATTGCGATCGTTTCTCTTCCTTGATGGCATAGATATTTGCATTTATCCTTTTGTTTTATTTAATTACTTTTATGATCAATTACTTTTGTTTTTTGTTTTTTCAACGATACAACTGTGGCTCATCTAGCTTATTAACGTCGAAGTGTCACTAACAACTCCACGACAAGGCCTGTTTCTCTTGAACTGAAGTTATTTCTTAGAGAATCTCTCTTCGGGTTCAAAGCATCTCATTAAACAGTTCTCGGGTAATCGACCCAGGGGTTTTCTCAACATCTTTGGATCGCCCGCTATCGAAAAACAGTCATGAACGCAATAGGAGATTGTATGGGGACACGGAAAACAAATCAAGCAGCGCTACACTCTCAGAAAAAAAGGTGTACTATTACACCTTTGTCCCATATAATACACCCCAAAACTTCAATTCGACGTACAGCGCCCTGTAGTCGAACAGACGACCCTAAATTTTACGAGGGGCTTAATAGCCGTGTGGTACAACTTATTAAAATAACTAATGTGTGTATTACTGACTACAAAAAAAAAGTATCGGGGTTTTCTTGGCCCTACTGCAAAACCTCAGTGCTTTCTTCCTGTGGCCTTTGATACGTACTTTAGCTCTTTAATAAGTTATATCGCACCGTTATCAAGCCCCTCGTAAAATGTGAGGCCGTCCTTTCGACTATAGGGTGCTGTACGTCGAATTGAAGTTTTGGGGTGTATTATATGGGACAAAAGAGTGTACGGTGATACCCTTTTTATTATAGAGTGTAATTACTGCGAAAGTCATATTTTCGATTCCCAACCTCAATAGCCGCGTCCATTCGTGACGATTGGGTTGCCGTGTAGAAGATACACTGGGATGTTCTGGAAGCAATATTGAACGATGATCTCAATGCATGCTCCGTCAATTTTAATTATAACGAAAAAAAAAGCATGTATATACAGAGTTAATTAAACTTGAGGAAGAAAACGAGAAGGGACGGACAAACACAAAGTTTGTGTTTGTCCGTCCCTTCTCGTTTTCTTCCTCGAGTTTAATTATCCCTACCAACCCGCTCGTCCGTTCCTGATATACAGGGTGTTTCCGGAAACGCGGGAAAATTCGCTCCTGCAAAAATTGTGCATTGCACACACAAAAAAAGGTTCATGATGTAGTGGTCCGTGGCAAGAAGACTACCTAGAAAAATTATGAGCGTTTAATATAATTGGGTAATTAACAACTTTGGTGTCATTAAATTTTTAATTATTGATTTTCTAGGCATGGTTTCAATTAGAACTTTGCTGAGCATCATCGAAAACTATTAAATACACCCACATTACAATGACATAAGGCACGCGCACCATTCTACGGCGTTCGGAAGAAATGCTCAATTTGGACGCGTTTCTCGGTTTCGATTTCTTATTGGAGGTACGAATTGTTTTTATATATTTGTCTCGTATATACTCCAGCAGTGCTGCTTATATGTAGTGCAACGCAGATAAAAACTTTCATGTAGACCACATAAAAATCGTGCAGCCTCTCAACAGGTGGCTCAAAAGTGGATTTCAAAGCAGCTTTGTGTGTAATTTATATACCGGGCGTTCCAGCGAACGCTTTGTAATTTTCCAACCAATAAAGTAATAGAGAAAAAATATATATATTGTGTGAGAATAAATTGGCAGCTACGGCGGATATTTGGGACTGCAAAAATATATACTAATTGGCTCATTAAATAACTAAAATAATAAATAACTTTACTTAAGCCGTGAGAATAAATATATGGTTTTAATTAGAAGCTTCCTGAGCGTCATCGCAAACCATTAAATCAGTCGGGCGTTACAGTGTTCAATCGTGCAGCAGGCACAAAGCTAGCGATGCGAAAAACGGAAGAAATTCGTATCATCTTCGCCTTTCATATAATTTCGCTCATTAAAAGTTTAATTACTAAATATTGCATAATTACTTAAAATATTCGTTTTTCTTCTGCAATCCCCCATGTCCCCTGTGACTGGCAACCTGTTCCCGGAAAGGGTTTCTTTTTTCTCGACCACCCTATTCGTTGGAATGTTTATAAGTCTTCGTTCAAACGCCCAGACTAGTGTCCTATTTTCAATGAATTCCCGAAGTCCGACGTTTCCACTAGTTAATCAAGTAACAAATATAATCGATGAAACCATCGTTAAAGCTGGAGTGGACTCTCGAACACAGTGGAATTAAAGTGTCAAATCGGGTAAACTACTCACACATGCACACGCACTAAAGAAAACGCAAAAGAAAAACCTAAATAAAAAATCATGTAACTGTACCATATTCCAAACAAATGTCAACCGCCATAGTAACGCAAAAAAAACAATTCGTTTTTTGTTTTGTGTTTTTGTTTTAGGTTGGCCTTCTTTTTATTAAAAGTGATCTCCTAAGAAAATGTAAAACATTGTTTTACCGCTTGGGACTGTCTGTCAATTTCAGACCTGAACTTTACTATAAAATTAATATTCACTGAGTATTCAAGTAGTTATTGCGGTTGCGAGGGGTCAGCTATAGAATATATTTCATAAGCAGTGAACACATCATCGAGTGAGGTTTGATATTCTGGATATTAGTTCCAGCATTATGCTAAGGATATCGAATATCCTCTCAACATAATGCTGGAGCCATTTGCCAATGACAACATGCAAATCTATGCTGCATGCAATCTATCTATATTGACCAGTATTGCTGAAATCCCCTCTTTCACTATAGTTTTTTTTTTCAAGCTTCGGTTTGATTTTAGAGCGAGTTCTTTGTAAGCATAACTTTGAGAAGTTTATCTTTCAGAGTGCGCGTAGCTTGCATAGACTCGTATTCAGGAAGTGACAATAGGGTTGTTCAAAAGGCCTGCACAAATACGTCACCCCGTCATCAATTTATATTTGAACACCGTGTCGAGCCAGTCCGTCTCATTAACTGAAAGCGCTCCCGGCGATGGCGAAATATATCCCACGCTTTCACATGGCAACTGAAACACTCCCAGCTTTCATCTGTCACCCGAATGGAAGTTTCCTTTAATGGTTTTTCGTCACCTTCAATTGACATTGTTCCGCCTTTCAGATATTTTAAAGCCTTAGTAATGTCAAGACCAGAATGAAAAAAAATCATGATTTAAAAAAAAACTTGAAGAATTGGGTTTTTTTGTTTTTTTTCAATTTAAGTCAGATCTTTTTATTTAAATCAGATTTCTTCGATTTAAATCAAATTTATCTTTTTAAATCAACATTATGTTACTTTTATTTCTTCATATATTAAAGCATTACAGACTCATTTTTGACGTGACCTAATAACTGAAAACAGTGCGGAAGTCTGTTTACTGAAATTTGACTGAAGCCTTAAAATAAAGCAAGATTAAAAGCTCCTTATCCAAACTACATTACACTTTACTAAAATATTAAGGTGGGCTAGTCGGATAGGCATTTTAGAAATAAATAGAGCGAAGATCAAGTACACACTGACGGAACAAGCGCTAACTCACAACTGTTGTTTTAATATCCACACAGAAGATGTCTTCCATGTGAATTTTAAAACGGCAGTTGTGAGTTAGCGCTTGTTCCATCAGTGTGTACTTGACCTTCGCGCTATTTATTTCTAAAATACATTACACTTCATGTTGGAATAAGCAAAGCTTGTTTTTCTAGTAGTAAACTTTATTATTCATACTACATCAACAAAATATGACTAGCTCTTAAATGTTTATTATGTAAAAATATAGGTAAAATAGTTTTTATCCCATGAACAATCAAAAGCAAAAAAACTAAAACAAGAACGTAGATTTCCAAAGCAAGAAAAGCCATTTCACTGAATGTTCACTAAATTATGCTTCGGTGCAGTTTTGATTCAATAGTTTGTAAAGGAAAACAGGCTTCCCAGCTTTCTCAACGCCCAAATTATTTCGGAGCTTGGAGTGCACTAACCCGAACGATGAAAACATTCTTTCAATTCCAGTCGTCAATGCGACGCTCGTGAGAAGCTGAGTTATAACCTCTACAACTGCTGTCGACTCTCCGAGACAACTGCTCTGACATACCCACCAGTCTGTAGGCTTAACACTTCACAGCACCTCTTCATAGAACAGGGTTGTGATAAACGGTGAAGACCAGGCTTGAAACCTCACGATGGTGGGCAAGAAACCTGTCCCGGAGTAGGCCTCCTCTGCGAATGTAAGAGCCTGGGTTCTCTCGTTTTCCGTCAACTGTACCCGATCCACACGTAGAGGAACAACCATGACACTCAAAAAGTGCTCAGGAGTGAGTGCCTGTTCATACCGTTGCCGGAAGCATGAACGCTTTGCGGCATAGACTAGAAATTATTTCAATTTTTGTCCAAGGTCCTTCCATGCTTCCACAACATCTGAGAGGGTGCGGGTTGAACGCTGCGCGAAATATAAGGTAACTGCGATAGGCTTCATTGTGCTGAGCATCTCTGCTGCACTGGACTTCATTCGTAGACTTGCCACTTTTTACTGCAAAGCGCTGTTAGTTTTCTGTTTGTTTTCGTCACAAACCTTCATTAAAATTACTAAGTTTTACAAATAAAGTTCTAAGCAGTCTACCAAGGTATTCCAGCGAATCTCAGAAGGCAAAACTAAGCGCTTTTAACCCACCTCGTTGTCCTTGCTTCCGGCAAAATGGTTTTTCTTAAATATTTCACCCCGTGCACGACCAGTTTTCTCACAGTTGTCAGCTCGAAGTTCATTGAGAGCAAGTTCAGAATGTGCGCGGAGCAGCCGTACGCCAGGATGCCTCTTGAAGACTCACTCCGCAAATGTCTTGTCATTTTCGCAATGTTCGCTGCGTTGCCCGTCACAAAACTTCTCACCTTGCATTTGCTCTCGTTTTCACAGTTTTTTACTGCGTTTTTTGAGAGCTCACCGAAGTAATCTGAAGTATGAGAATGTCCTGTGGTGTAAATAGTGTCAACCAAAAACATCTGTCCAGTTTCATCCGTTAGAGTGACGCAGATCACTGGTTCACTTTGCACGTTTGACCTTCCGTCCATGTTCATGGTGAAAACCTTGTTGTGCAGCTGGAAATAAGTTTTTTGCTTTTTCTTCACGGTAAACTTCGTCCATCAATGCACTTCCGACTTAGTGTCGGGAAGGCGGCTTGTACCTGGGACGCAGCATTTCATGTTCATGAGTGTAGCAAACTCGCTCAACCGCACGAAACGATGTGTTTGTGGCGAACACAAGTCTGGCTCCTTTCTTGTCTAAATCACGCTTGAAACTGGCAGTCGTTTGAACGATGAAAGAGTCAAAGAGTTTTTGAGACGCTTTGTTGTCATTGGCTGCAGGACGAAGTGCGCTTGGCGGACCCCTTGCCCCCTCTTGTGAAGACTGGCCACGGCTGCTTTGGCTGCTTTCTGAACCAATAGGAAACAAAGGATAAAAGTAAATATTACGAAAAACGAATATTCTGGGCTTTCGCTGTCAATTTCTAAATAATAAATTACTTCAGATATAACCTGATGTCGTCACGTCGTCTTCAAGGGTGAACAATGGATATTCCAAGTGAGAATCGCTTCCAGCGTTCTCTTGAGTATCTTTCCCGCTTTGCAAAAAGCAGGAAATACACACAAATGTTTTTGCAGTCGCGCTACCAGACCCTACATTTCCTTGTCACAGCTTCTGCAAGTTGCTCCTTCACCCTTGCTCCTCCTCTTGCTCAAAAAATTTTCCCACAGAGCAGCAGCTTTTCGACCCGACATTCTGCTTACGTGACTCCCAACATGTCAATGTCCAACACCTCACTCCGAGTTGTTTCCCGTCAGTTTCGAGTAAAGGACGAGGAGGAGGAGGGGGAGTGGGGGGGGGGGGGGTGCGATTAGTAATTGCCTTTACTCCGAATGTGCTAAGCAACAAAAGAAAATTGGGGTCATTGAACTTGAGCTTAGTTTACTGGTTAGCCGTCAACAATTCCTTTTTCTTTTTGCTTACCGCTGTGTGTACCACAGTACAGCGGCGTGTGTGTGCGTGCGTGCGTGTGTGTGTGTGTGTGTCTGTGCCCGTGCGTGGAAACTTACGCACGTGTGCGTGTGTGTCTGCGTGAGCGCGCGAGTGCGTGTGTATGCACCAATGTTGCAGAGTTGACACTCCGGAATCGCAGTCATTCCGGAATCATTCCTCAATTTCGCGACGCCGGAGTGGAATGGGAATGGAATGGCGGCAGCGCTGGGAGGAATGGAATGGGAATGGAATTAGATGCCTTTTGCCCGGAATGGAATGGGAATGAAATGGGCTCGGTTCTTATGCAAGATGTGTCGATCATCATCTAGGGCCTACGGGCTGATGCAACACCACTTAGACAGAAGGCCTCCGCATGGTCTCGTCTCCCCCATGAAACGTCATCAAGTCGGATCGCGCTAACTCGGCTATTGGGCCGGAGTCCGACCTTCAACGCGCTGATTGGACACCAGCCCCAGCCGAACACTGTCTCAGCACTCGTGCCTAATATCACGCCTCGATCGATCTGACTGTGATGACGCATGCGAAGGCCTTCTGTCTATGTGGTGTTGGCTGGTGGCACATGTGGCTAGCGCTGAAAGTGACTGACGTTTTGATTATCTCACTGGCTTATCCTCCTTCCAGGATTAAAATGGCGCGCCCTTAGTAAAGCAACCAATATTGAATAGTTGTACATAGACAAGGTATCGTTTCTGGCGCAGCAAGAAAAGCAAAGCAGTTGCTGCAATCCTGCGCAATTAGCATGTAGCTTCTAACCAGTGCGTAAAACCTAACCCAAACCGAAAACCAGAGCAAAGCTGTTTTTTTTTAAGCTGAACAAAACTGTAACTGAAATCGAGAATTTAATGTTGAATCTGAAACTGAAAGGAACCGCAATTTCATGTGGCGGTTACCGGCTCGTTGGAAACGGTTTGGCGTAATACAATGTGAGCCGCGCCTTCTTGCGGGTGGCGGAGAAAAGCCAATTATATTGGCGGCAATGGGGTCAGCGGCTCAGTTTTGACTCAACAAACGGCGGCGACGACAAAGAGACAGCTCAATAATAATGAAAGAAATGGATATATTTCACATTTATGTGCAGCACGAATTGGCGTCGGCGAGGACGCGTACAGCTCATACTTTATTTCACCTTACCATGGACCGCAAATGACGCTACGAGCCACCGGATCCAATTTACAGCTCGGGGGGTGTCACGTGTCCTTCCGGTTGGGCGGAGCCACGCGGGTAGCGCGAAGTCACGAGACAAGCTACGAACTATTGATTGGCTCATATAGGTCGTAGCGTTCATCGCAGTGAAACGAAATATATTTGACTATGCCGAAATACTAAAGAGCTATTATTGGAGTGCATGTGGACGTATGTGTGTGTGCTTATTTTTTTTTCTTATTACTGTGGAAACCACGAGGTTTCCGTGCCCTACCTAGGCCCTAGCTACGTGC
>JAZHYW010011005.1:0-21594 GCA_037355805.1 Ixodes ricinus | reverse complement strand
ATAATTTGTTGTATGCCCCCCAGGGAAGAGGACACGGGCGTCTGAACGGCACCGCCTCCAAAGCTTCGCGTCCATTTCTGATACAGGCCGTGAGACGGCGCAGCATGAGAGAAAAGGCCGCGAAGCACGCGACTGCGCCACCACACACCCCGTGAATGAGTTTGCTTCTGCGTCAAATCAATTAAGGCCTAAGAAGCTCAATCGGCAAAGCGCTTGGCTTATATTGTGAAGGTGGTGAGTTCAAATCCTGTCGGGGAGTGATCTTTTTATAGGGTTCTCCATAGGCGTAAATGCTTTCGGTGTCGGTTTGGTTACAAGATGGCTTTTACAGCTGTATAGGCTGTGACACAATACACGCTTTGCAGCAAATGTGCATAGAGCGAGGCCATCACCAACCTTTAAATTTTGTTTTTTCCTTATTACGTTCACTGAATTCTATTAAGACCATATCAGGGCAGGTTATTGCCATTTTCGATTATACAGGCCCTTCTCCCCAGCATAGGCCTCTGTGGAGCTCGTTCACGCCCGCTTCCCTGGTTCTGCATCTGAGTAAGGCAAGAGAAGATCAGCAGCGGCTGCCATAATCTAACGCGTGTGCAAAGTGTTTAAATGCTCTAACACTATAACCGCCGGTTTTCGCAGTGATACAATTTATAGTGTTACAGCCTCGACTTTATGGCTGTAACACTGTAACAACCAGCTGGTACAGTGTTACAGCACTAAAAGCCGGCTGTTAAGCTTACGCAATACATTTTCTACAGCTGTTATTGTCTACACTTTGTTTGTTTATGGGGTTCCAGCCTGTACAACATATACAGCTGTAATGGCCTGCTGTTACGTTCTATAAAGGCCATATATTGGTACAGGCCATACAGTTCCATCCAATAGAGTTCGAAAAGGCGGTTTTTACAGCCTATGCAGTATTAATCACGGTCATCTGGTGGGCTAGTTGGTTGATCATTATGTTGAATTCACAGCGCAAAATGACAAGGAAGGATAGACAAGGGAGACAGGATAGAGCGCTCTATCCTGTCTCCGCTGTCTATCACTCACTGTCATTTTGCGCTGTGAAATCAGCATTATGCAGTATTAAATCCTGTACAGCTACAACCTATGCAGCTCAAGCTGCCGGCTGTTACAGCCTATACTGCCTATACAGATCTAAGAACCGACTGTTACAGCCAAACGTTCTACAACTACGCGCAAATCGGCCGATAAAACACACGCTGCGTTAAAAAAAAAGAAAAAAAGAAACTCGGTTAGAAAGTTACATATGGGTTCCCGAGTCAAGACTCACTTAAGGATGTGTTTTAAGTAGTTGTGCACCTTGCCCGTGCGGTTGGCGTAGAGTGCGATTCCGAGGACGAGGTACCCAGTCTTGTCGCCGGCTCCAGCTCTGTGCTCTTCCTGAAGTAACCTCAACTTCTGTAGGAGGATTGTCGAAGCAAAAAGAGACGTGTTTGTGCTCTAAGCTTTTCGTCCGTGGAAACTTGTAAAGCCCTTTCACAAGATTGTGTTTGCTTAAAACAGAGTTTAATAGACCCTTTTCAAAACTCTATGAGGCGACATTGGGGTTGGACATTCCTTGGCTCGAAGAGTGTGTTTGGATGCGGGTTGCTCGCCAACGCTGACGCCGCCCTCGTATCCAATACATTATCAGAGGTTCAAGCAATGGCTGAATAGGGAAATTGCCGCATCAATTACTGGATGACGCCTGTTTCGAAAATGGCCTATTGTGATCTCTTATGACGGAGAGAAGACACTGGCACGCTGGCGCTATCTGTGAGGTTGCTCCGGAAATGGATCCCACTAGTGCGAAGCTCTTGCAATATTTCCGCAATAAAATGTACGTAATATTTATGAGACAGTCGTCAGATCACTGTCAGAAGTTTTCGAGCCAACAACAACAAAAAAACAATGCGCGAACAAATAAACATGGCTGAAGTGTAAAGGAGTGGACTTTGTCTATGTTTAAATTTTCTTATGGTTACACTATGGTAGGAAATATAGAGAAGTAGAGGTTAAGGCTAGAAAAAAATAGTGATTATACGGAAATGCCAAGTGTCCCATGGCTGCTCTATTCATGGCAAAAATGTGTTCTCTCGTTCTGTACCTCAAAAGCACGCGAGGTAACCAATTTTTAATGTACATTAGAATATTTCGTATCTTTTAGTTTATTCTACACACTAGAAAAGCTGGAAGCTCATTCAACTGGTGAGGACGCACCCTGGCTTGCGGCATATGCAGGCTACAAGGAAGAGATTACTGTCTACGTGACAGACATCGCAGAAGTCCTCAATGTATAAAGGGCCTTGCACTAGATATTTCATATTGAACATATGCCAAATATTAGAATATTCTATAAATAAACGTGCACGCAATACAGTTTCTCTAAGATGCTTGGGAATCAAAATTTTTACTTGATGTTGACTGCTTCTTTTCTGGTGCATGGTAGTGCAAGTAAGGCCAAATGCCCCCGCCTCTTGGAGCAAATCGTCGTTGAGAGAACGCTCGGACAGAAACATGAAGGAGCTTTTTCCTGTTCTAACCTAAGCCTGTCCTCAAGGACGTTGCTGACTGAGCAGTGCTAGCATCTTGCAGCGCACTGCCGAACACAACGAGATAATTATGGAAAGCGTGAAACTGACATATTGCATTTTAAGTAAACTCGTTTTTTTTTGTTTGCCAAACCCTACATGTCTTTGCGTGTAACTCTTTCGGAAGGTTCGAATATAGAAAGAATAAACTTGTGATTAGGAAAAAAAAAGGAAATATATGCGCATGCGTCTCCTAGAGCTCTGGAGCGTGTACACATTCCCTCAAAGCGTTTGAAAGGGCCAATCCCTGCAACCTACGGAGAGAACAACACGCATGACGATGCTGTAAATAAGCATTGACATAAAAATGATGTACTGCACAGCGACACTGAACTTGACGTAAGCACACAAAACGTCATGCTCTGTGCCAATACCCAGTCTATTCTTTCAGGATGAACACATTTACAGCCTGTTCATTCACCGAGCTTCTTTGGTAGATTCTCGCGACCTGCTCTCCCAAGTGCTTTGCGAGAATGTAGACACACTGTATATATTAGAGTGGAAATCAGGGTGTTAGCCGAGCACACAGGGAGTAATAACCAGCCCGTTCTGATAGAAGTAATTTAACTCCCAGGGTGTGTATGAGTACCAAAGAAGGAAATTGTTAAAGTCACTGGGAGACTAAAAGTGCGATAAACAGTGACAATAGTATGGGGACTCATGTAAACCCCTGAGAGGTATAAATGGAGTGAGCTTACACTCCTTATAGACTAACCCACAGCCAGCCTCATTACGCCAGCGAAGCCGCCACGCACCGTGGAAACTACCGCGCGACAACCCCGCTAAGAGTCTCTGCGAGCAGAGCTCAACACGACACGAGCTGTCTTATGAACTGTAGCCTGACCCCTAAGAACTACAGTTATGGCGTCGTCACACCACTGATTTTTACTATAGACCCCTTTCTGTTTAGAAGTCACCAGGCTGTGCTCCAGTAACTTCCCAGTGAACGTCTGGCTAGTAGCAGGTATGAACAGATACTACATTAAAGGTCCATGAAACTAGTTTTCTACTTTCGCTGAATACTACTCAGAATCTTTTCCTAAAGTCAATACCCGAATAAGCTTGGTTTAGTATTTCTTTCTAAGCAATGGAACTTGGCAAATAAATTCGAGAAATATGAGCATCGTTCATCCCCTCAACTCAGAAACAGAGGAAGCGGCCATGTGGCCTGGTGCCTATCCTGTGCCGCCAACGCTAATCAAAGGCACGCGTTCGGGTTGACAGAGTAGAAAACGCGTGCTATGCTCCAGGAACTCTTAAGTTCGGCTAGTCTCATAACTGCATTGGTTGGACATAAGCCTCTACTGAGTGCTCACCGAGACATCGATTGTCGCGAGCCGAAGTCAAGCTTTCACGCAGTTCTCGTCTCCAATTCACGAGCCGCGCTCGACTGTTGTCAGGCGGGTGGTTACGATCCCATAATTGCGGCATGAAGGTTTACTAAGGCAAGACTAAAAGAAATAGCCCTCTCCTATCCTCGCTATTTCACCTCCACCAAGAAGCTTCTGTATCTGTTGCAGTCCTCGCGAGCAGGCTTGGGCCAGAGCAGGACCAGTACGCCTCGTTAAAGTCATGGACATTCTAACCTGATATTGCATTCTGACCCCTTTAAAAATACTTCTTGACACTTGGATAAAACATTTCACCACACATTTTTAAGCTAAGGCCAAAACAACCAAAAAGCGAAAAATATCATCAGAGTTTTCCAATATTTTTTTAACGTACCTATCTTCTAATGCGTTAAAGCGTACGAAAGACGGCCCTCGCTAGATTTCCAACGTTGTTCTCCATGTAGCATCTTTGCTTCCTAGAACTGTTGACATAAGCGAGCTCGACAGGCTTGCAAAGACGGTGTGACCGGAAGTCGCTTGGGATGCAAGCAGCGGATCTATGTTTGTAAACAGTAAAAGGGTCTATAGTGGGCTGAATAGCACGTACGTGCTTTCCGAGCCTGGCGCGAGGTGAAGTCACCACGAGTTTCATCCTTGTTCCGAAAGTCAGGCGTCTGCTGGGCTTCCTAGTGCATTCAGTGGATGTTTTGGTTCCTGCCTTCTTCGTCTTTGAGCGGGTTTTAATCATCCCGTTTTGATTGAAATAAGGTGTAAAGCTGGGCAAGTTGGTTGATGGTCATATTGAACGGGTTAAAACAGCTCAAAAAGACGAAGAACCAGTAAAAGGATACACAGAGACGCAGCGCTGAAGTACAATTGAATTTTTAGCTTCTGCGCCATCCAGCAAGTAAACATGAAACCAGATAAACATACAAGCAATCGACCCGACAACACGTCATCTTCCCGTCAAGCAGACATGCGGTTACACGTATTTACCCGCCTTTCTGATAAAATTTATCTCATCACTAACCAGGGCGAGGGACGGAACACATTATGCACATGCACGCGTCATGGTTGGCAATAAAAAAGCTTCGTCAATGTCCCCAGCGTACGTAGTTGTATGTCGGGCTAAAATCTTAATTTCGTTAAACATCGGAGAGCATGTACATCGGTAACAGTGGCCCGCTAAGTTGCCAGACGGAGGCGAGCGTAAGGACAGAGAATGTTCCCTCGAACGGTCATTAACGAATGGAGAGCGCGTTGCGGAGAGGAAGCTTCGACGCTGTAGAAGGAGTCCGCGATGGCGACGGAATTTTCATGGGAGGGTCTGCGTGCTTCGCTGTCGAAGAAATCCAAGCATCATAGGAGAGGAGTGGGGGAGGCAACAGTGTGTTCCTGGATGGTGCCTCTGCTCCCGATAAGATCGTGAACGTTTTAAAGAAGGGTCCCAGGTTTGCTACCGAGCCGTTGGCCAGGCCTCCGGAGATGCTGGGCCTGGTGCGACAAGTGTCTCAAAAAACGAACCCGGAAAGCAGGGAACGTTGCGTACTGAAGTGTGCGGATGGGCTTTTAAAAGGGGTTGTGAAAAATGTGAGAAGAATGAATCTGGTTGCTGCTGTATCGTTTTTTAATGACTCGCAGTTAAAGTTGGTGGTATCCGATAAAAAAGGGGATTTGTCGTGGCGCTTCAGGGGTTGTTCTTTGAGAAGGCCGGGGAGGCAACGTTGAAGAATTTTAGGACAGTGTTGGGGGTTGATTTGAAAAAGGTTAAGGCGTGTGCTGTGCAGATATGTTGTAGCATGGGGCTGGATTCGCTAAGAAAGTCTGTGCCAGCAGCGAAAGGTCTTAGCCTGGAGGCGTTCCTCATGGTTAATTGTCTCCCAGGTGCCACGTTCGTGGCACTTTTGTTTTATTTTTTTAATGTGTCAATAATGCGCTCAATAACTACAGAATCCTGGCTGCAACAATCGTGGATGCTCTTGTTTTCTTTGAGTGCCGGCAGATGGCGCTACGGGTAACGCGGAAGGAGATAGCATTCCCGCCAAATTGGCTTCCACGTCCAAACGACACCAACGGTAAGCAAGAGATAAATCGCTGCTCGCTCTTCTCTTGTGGACGTCGAATCCCGCACATAACAGTAGATGTGTCATTTATCATTGACGAGTTAACGGGGCATTTTTCCTCAATATATGTCTAGTTTTGCTAAAATTTGGGAAGACGTTTTAGTTTACATACACGTTTGTGGCACTCAGGAACATAAGCTTGACAGTGCAGGCGAACTACGAGAAAGTAAATCCGTTTCTGCTGCTTGAACGGCATATCGTTTGTATTCACTGGGGGTCATATTTGAGTGCGCTGTTCACGACATTAGCTCAGGCCGAGTTTTCATTTAATTTATAGGTTGCTAAAGTAAGCAAATGCACATTTACAAATTTTTTATAATAGCTCGCTGATAGCAAGTGGTCCGTCTCTACGTACTGATGTATGGCCATCAGTGAATAAGCCTAATAAATTATTCCTGTTTGGTTCGCGTCACATAAATATTTGCGTCCAGCTATATAGCTATTATTTTGGTATGCTCGATATTTCTAGTATCAATCATAATTCTATTTCATGTGCAGGCATCCTCTCACAGTTCAAGAAACCCAATCTGTGCTCTTCGATATCCCAAGCGGTAGCGAAGACGAAAACTTGGATGATTCCAAAGAGCGATGATGAGTACACCGAGCACCTGCCAAATGCGGCTAGTGGAACCACGAGCTCAACTGAAAATTCCGAAGACGATGAGGTGACTTATACACAAAAGAAAAAAACACAAAAAAGTGTGGCACTGCGTAAAGACAGAACATCGATGTCAAATTGAGTGCAGAACAGAACTTTCTAAAGCTGCGTAGTGGTTTGGAGGCCAATGAAGTCTCCTTTGAGCATGTTTCTGCAACTTGTCGACCATGATCTTGCTTGAGTTTCTCAACATTCGAAACCAACACGTACAGAATTCAAGTAAATCGCACTCGGATCCGGCCAGTGTCGGTGCCAGAGATGCGCAAATTTATCGGCATTGTAGTCTACATGTCGGTTGTTGACCCTCCTTTCAGAAGAATGTTCTGGTCGGCCAACACGCGTCAAGCTGACGTAGCAAACTGCATCACGAGGAACAGGTTTGATGAAATATTGTCCCTGCTTCATGCAAGCAGCAACGACGAAGAAGTGAAGAAAAGGAGGGCGGACGGCTATGACAGTCTGACGAAGGTACGCCATTGGATGGCAAGGCGGAACATCAACTTCTAGGAAGCAGCAGAAATTAAAACATGTGTCGCCGTCGACGAAATGATGATACATTTCAAGGGACGCCACTTGCTCAAGGTATACATCAGAAACAAGCCTAGCAAGTAAGGATACAAAGCTTGGACCTTGGCAGGACGCTCTGGCTATATCTATCGCTTGTACTTGTATGGAAATAGTCTTGTCAGAGATGCCCCAATACTCAAGAAGATATTAGGAAAGCGGAGAGGTTGCTTTGCGGCTAACTCAAGACTGCCCTCCCGGAACACGAATCTTCTTTGATAACTTCTTCGCATCAATTGAACTTTGGATCAGAAATGAAGAAAAGGCAGCTCAGAGCAACAGCAACGTTCAGGGTGGCGAGAACCAGGAACTCTCCTTTGAAGGGAGAAAAAACACTGAACAAAGAAGGAATAAGAGCGATAGATTTCAGCACCAAAAAGGACTCACGAGTTGATATCTGCACTCGGAATGACAACCCTTCTGTTACAGTTGGCTCAAATGTTCACAGCGTTGAACCCCTTGACACCTGCACGCGTCACGAGAGGAAGACGAAGACTACGTGAACGTGGAGAGGCCGAACCTTGTCAGGGTTGATAATGAAAGCATGAGTGGCGTCGAGAAAGCTGATATGCGCCTCTCCTTTTGCAGAAACGACCTGAAGACCAAAAAGTGGTACAAAGAGTATTGTTCCATCTCGTTGACCTTTCTGTTACAAATGCCTGACTTCTTTACCGTGAAGCTAAGTCGGCAGACCTGCATCTTACAGACTTCAAGCTTCAGGTAGCACTTGGACTGATGCATTCTCAGGAAAGCATGCGAGCTTGCAATGAGGATTGCGTTGAACCAACACTTGCAAAAGCCTAGTTCATCGACAAGAGCAACGGAAGGTTCAACCTCAAAATCTGGAGTCGTATCTAAGAGGGCACATCACGTCCAGTCCTCAGTACGTTACGACAACTTCGCCCACTGGCCTGTCAAAGTGGCACAGAAAAATGCCCCCATGTGCAAGCTAGACGCTTGCACAAGGCGCCTAAGGTTCTTCTGCAAGAAGTGTTCGGTGTATTTGTGTATTGATCAAGATGGAATCAACTGCTTCGAAAAATTCCATCGTGCCTAAGGATGGTCAGAACTTGTGACAAATTACTGTTTCCTCTAACCCCGAGCTCCTGGGTGCAACAAATGTGTTAGTATTAAAACTCATATTTCAGTTACTGACATAGTTGTAATTTTTTTTCTGTGTATTACCAAGGTCGTTAGCTCTTCCAATATGTATTCCGAAGTTGTCCTATTCTTCTTCAAATGGCTCTGGGATACAAAGGGTTCCACTCACTCCTTTCGAAACTCCACGACGCGGAGCAATTTCATTGGTGTCCGTTGCGTGGCCATCTACATGCTCTCCCCATCGTCCATACTGGGCATGATGGTGTGGTGCGACAGCGTGCCATACACTAAGTCTCGTGGGGCCCGAGAATGCAGTAAGCCTCGTATTACCGCGTTCGCGGCTTTGTCAAACGTTTTTCTCGCAAACATTTAGTTCACCGTACACGTGCACCCAGTAAATAAATTTCCTATCAAGCAAAGTGCGTTTTTCAGCACATTCTCTGCCAATTCGATTGTAAACATTATCTACTTGACGTACAAAGCGGATCAACAAATTGTTTCACCAACAGACAATAAAACAATTCGAAGCGAAACTTTGGTTGCAAAAACGTACCTGAGTCTGTAAGAAGGTGTCCTCGTTACCTTTCGAGCATCCTAGGACAATTGTTTAGGTGGATTATTACGGATTAAACACCCTGTTATCAAGCCACACCGGTGTCCGGCTTTACAAACAGAATGTAATTCATGCATGCGTAACGACATGAGATCATTGGCGCCTTCTCTCGGCCACCACTGGAACCACCCGAATATAGTCAGGTTCTTTCCATCACCAAAGATGTCCTGAGAAGAAGCATCAGCCGTTTTCGTTCTCATGGTCTGTCCGAGATATACTGATGGTTTCACCCGGGCAACATCAAAACGCTTCGATGGTCCGTCAGTCGCCACAACAAAAGTTATGAAGGTCTCTGAGCCGCAAACAGAAGCCTATAATGGTCCATCAGCCACCATCAGGAAATGTTTGATAGTCTATCAGGTACCATCAAGTAAGCCTGCGAACAATTGACAGTTAATTCTGATGGCATGAGCGGGATTACAAATGCTATGTGAATATATATATATAGATATATATATATAAGCGATCGCTTTAAGCCCTGCATACCGTCGAGTCAAGAGGAATATTCACTCGCTCAGAACGGCTCCAACCACGCGCGTCCACGACTAATCCGAATGTTGTCGTCACGTATAAGAGCCGCCGCAAAATATAAGTCGCGGAAGTACCAGACCACACCCTGTCAACATGCTTTGATGGTACAAAGCACTTTTCGTGGTCCATGCCTGATGGTCTGACGAACGATCAGGTGCCGTTATGAACTCCTGGCGAAACGTCAAACGCATAGTGATGGTCCATCAGTGAGGTCTGGTGGACCATTAGCTGCCATTAGAACTCCTGATAGACCAACAAAACGCATTCGATGGCCCAGCAAGGAAGTCTGGTGGACTATCAGGTGCCATTGGAGCTCCTAATGGGCCATAAAGACGCTTTTGATGGTCCATCAGACACCATCAAGGAAGTGAAAATGGACCATCAAAATCCCTTTGTGAGTCCATGTTGGAGGATCCGATGGGCCACCAGGCGCCATCAAGGAGGTTCTGGTGGGCCATCAAGGAAGCCTGACGGGCCATCAGGGAAGTTTGATTGGCCATCAGAGAGGTTTGATGGACCATCAAGAAAGTTTGAGGGAACATCAGGTTTTCGTGATGGTCTTTTCGATCGGTTAACTGATAGCTTTGGAAGCACACTCTAGCACCCATTCAGCTGTACGGCACATATGCTCGGTGTAGTCCATATTTAGACTGCTGGCTTGGCCCTACAAGCCTGCCTTCCCCTAACGTCACGGCACTGACAAACGCGGGTATAATGGAATATAGGTTTTGGCATCATTTTCACTTGCCGATTTCACAATAACTATACTTTATTTCGCAATACTAGATAGCATACCGGAAAGGGTAAAAGCCGGTGATCCCAAAAATATAGTTAGTTGGGGTAGCTCAAAAAATCGCGCGGAGAACCCTTTCAAGCTGAGACTGCAGCCAAAACTACAAACGCGAGTTAGCCGCGTTCCTATCTTTGCTGCGTGCCTTTCTAGCGCGAGTGATCGTTCTGCAGAAGATCGCTTCAAAGCAGCGCCTTTGAGCCTCTCGCGCTTGTGGCATTGTCTGCACTCTCAGGTTAAAGATCAACGGAATATAAGTGACGTGCACGCGGATCCAAACTACTAATTTGGAAAATAGTTCCTTATTAACGTTCGTAGAATAGTTCTTTTATCCCATTGGAATTCACGAGACAGTTAGTGAGTACTTACATTTTTGATGGTTCAGTACACAAATTACTGCATCCAACCTCCCGTAGAAATTAGAAATCATAAGCTCTTGACCTTGCCGGCAGGTATCAAAAGTTCACACTAACCTCTAGTGCAGTGGTTCTCAAATGGGGGTCCGCGGACCCTTTGGGGTCCGCGAAGGCATTCTAGGGGTCCGCAAAGCACTGCCTCATCAGTCAAGCTCGGCAATAAAAGTCGTATTGTTTTCAGATTAAGAAGAAACATTCCCATTTTCGGGGGAGTTTTCTCGTGTGCATGTCAATGATAGTAGTATACTTCACACTAGACTTTAGTTATATTCATTTATTAAATAATTATCAAAATTAACCTATACCTTTCACTTCCCCTCACCACGAACGGGGTCCCCCATCATCTCCGTCGATCCACAAAGGGTACGCGAAACATCAATGGTTGAGAACCACTGCTCTAGTGTTTTATCCGAGTACTCCTCTTAGATGCTTTTTAAATTCATCATTCCAACCTACAGAATCTTTTCTTTTCTAAATCCAGTTGCCGCTCCCTAGCGGTCTCTAGATAGCGCCACATAAATGAACAATTTGTTAAATTTAATTCAACAATAGGAAATAAAAAATGAACTGCACGTTTTCTCTCTCGTAGGAGTTATTGCAGCCACGATTTTCTAAGTGAAAAGTTTATTGCATCAGTCGTTTGAATATTTACTTGTTCTAATTACCCGGACAAAATAACGCATTTGATTTCGTTCCCTGGCTCCCCCCGCCCAGCCCACCCCTTCCCCACCAGAGAAAAAAAAGAGTCTTGTACCAAACTGTTTACAACTATTCAGTTCAGTCTCTTCAATATACTTTTTTTCAAAGTGTGCTGCCGCCCATATTTCGTTTCACAAAACTTGGCAAAGAGCAAGAGCTACAGTCCCCTCGACCCAACAACTACCCACAGAAAGGAAGCACTCTGATGGTTCTTTGTCATGTGCATCTTTCCAACGTGCATACTGGCTCATGCGGACCGCATTCGTCGTTTGCCAAATTTCGGTGAAAAGGAGGTAAAATAGCTACTACGCCAACTACCCGAGGCCTTCGTACTTCGGTCATGTACTCGAAGAGAATGTGATATAATAAATCACTGTGAACTCGGCTGAGCGCATATTGAACTCGAATGCTGCAGTAGCATTCGTATGTGAATCAGGGTTCACTCGTGTAGCACACGCCGAAAAGGAAATGGTGACTGTCAGTCTCGCTTGATGGGGCTTTGTGAAGGGACTATGTGATGTGTATATGAGATGTCCTGCTATAAACCAATGCCTAAATCTAGAAAAAGAAGAGGAAAATAAATCCTTAAACACTATTAAACTAGATACTCAGAGGTGTATTAATTTTTGTAATTCACAAGTTGCACAATGAATTGTTTCTTAGCAGTGTAATATTTGTTTCCAGTAGCTGGGCCTGTTTTGTGCTCGTAAATGTCAGTGTGCTAAGATGTTATTATCATGTAGTGTAACGTTTTAAATATCCTCTCCACAATTCCTTCGAGTGCCCTTGAAGGGCATAGGTAATTGAATAACACTTTCACATCACTGGAGTTCCTTCTTAGGATACACCATATGCTCATGAGAGGTGGAACGAGTGCAGCAGCCATGCAACGAACCTGCCGACACCACCAGCCTAATATGTCCATTTATTCAAATTGGTGTCAGATATTGGAGTGTCTTTGAAAGCTCCACTGCTTCAGTGAACACGATTCTTGGTTGTGTTGACTTTGAAGGAGCAAAGGCTGAAGTGTGATATGACCTGTATTTGGTTAGTATATTGAATATGTTTATTTTCCCCTGATTAGATGATTATCCATTCCTATGAAACGGTTCCATAACAAGTTCATTTTGCAACGATCTTGTGTGAGGCGTTCAATCACTGTGCCTGTAATTTTTGTTGTCGGATGACGCTCCAGCTCCTGGCACGTCGGCGTCCAGTTTGGTCGAGTGTCGAATTTGACTGACCCCCTGGTCTTGCTGGCAACTACCTGCCGGCTTGTGATCCTACGTCATGTGCGGCCACTAACATTCGATGTGCAGAACCTTCTGAACTGGCTGGGAAGTCCGCGTTATAAAAAAGATAGGTGTCCATAAAGCACTGCACCATGTAATCCGCAAAGTTTGCTGGTAGTTTTTGTATGCCATTTCTGCAAGATCGGGCATGTTTTGCTCATGTGGATTTCCTTTGTGCTGTACCGTTGACCTTATGGTTGTTGACAATATCAGTTTGCTAGCTAAACCACTTCACTTTCATTCCGCAAGAGCGATTTCATCTCCATGCCGCAACCACTGTAAATTGTGTAAAGTCTCGCGTGGCAAATTGAAGTCGGTCGATGCCTTGTGTCCAGTTTCTTGAGAACAACCAAACATTATATTCCTTCCAGCCACTCAGCGGCATTTTCACTCAAAAGTTAGAAATTGTGTGCAAAGTGTCCCTCGTGAAGTAGACACAGATTATTGGTGTCAGGAAATTATCATTGTCATTGGACGACGACCGTCATTGCATTGCCGCTCACCTGCTTTGTCGTGCTTAGTGTAGAAGTATGTGTCGTGGTTAACTCCCGTCGAAGCAATGGGCACGTTGAGGCGATGGGGATCGGGATCTTCGGGGTGGTGTCGACACCGGGGACCGAGGCCTCGAAGGTACTCATCAATGCCTCGTGGTCGCTCCCGGAGACGTTCTCGAGGGCCGTTCGGCACGAACCCTCGCAGGTCCATTCGTCGGTATGGATGGTCAGGCGTTCGCTTCAGTTCAGTCTTGCAAACAGTCCGCGATGGCAAGGAGGATTAGAGGTTCTCAAACAAGTGCCTGGCAGTTTCTTCCAGTAAAACGTACTCGTTCCGCAGGCGCTGGTCATCTGTCCACCCGTTGTGACGGCCGACATCGTCGAATTAGTCAATCCATGCAGTCATCAACGTCTTTGTACACCTTTCCGTGGAAGGGCTTCGAGTTCGAGGTGCGACGGGCATGTAAACAACGCTGGGAGCTACGGAGGTCTGCTCCGACAAGCTGGTCATCGTTAGCTTAGTCCGCTTCAGTTTTTCCAGCAAAAAGCCTAATTCCGCTGGTTCTCCTGGTTGCAGCGACTGGTTCGGGGTTTAGATTCTTCGCGGTCTAATTATGGCGCTCACTCTTCTTGTGGAACTCGCTTGTCTTGTGGTTTTTCTGTCGAGCTCGAGATCGAACTTTGTTCACGGCTCTTTGTGGTGTACGACGAAAGGGGATATGGTAAAGTAACCAGTACCTCCACCCAGAACACACGATGAGAGCCGAGTATGCCCTGGTTCTTTTCAGAATAGCAATGACTGTTAAAAGTAGGGACTGGACAAGGCATCCGTGAAAATGTAACAAAACGTACTCGAGAGGGTTTATCCTGAACAGTAAGAAGCTCCATTGCGCGAAGTTTACCAAGCTTGTCAAATAAGCCCTCTTCTTCGTTGTCTTGAAGACAACCATGAACGAACTCCAACAAAAACAGATGTGGGACCACTTTTCTAGCATTGAACTGCCACAACTGCGCTTCGAGAAAGTGCACGTCTACGCCAGAGCAATTTAGAAAGCAGCAGAAACTTCAAACCGGCTTTTCGATGCGCTCCACAACCGAGGTGAGCTACCGGTCATTTGGACGAAGCAGAACTCACTGGTAGATTTTGGAGATTTCGATGGTCAACGAAAGCTCAAAAACGTCTCGTTAATATTTGTTCTAGCGATATCCGAATCAATATCCGAGATCCAAGAAGTGAAAAGACCGATTCTGTCTCTTTTGTGTAAATATCTCCGCCGATAGTCAGCGAAATGCTCCCCGTTCCTCCGTATCTTCCAGGTTATACCTACGCGAGAGACGACGCTGAACATCTGAAGTCGTTTTTGAACCGGCTTCAGATGACGGCTCCCTCATGTGAAATCAACTCGCTTGGACCTACAACAACGAACGACGTATCCGACAAGCTCCGGCCCAGCTGATGCAAGCACTGCTGGGCGCTGCCTTCTTGCCTGCGACATCTCATATTTGGTTGCGTCACATTTGCGTACTATGGTGACGGTCCACGGGAGGGTTCCGATTCGCACACTTTTGTTTGGATTTGGATTGGGATTGGACTGTTATGGCGCAAGGGCTGCTGAGGCCAAAGAGCGCCAAAGAAGGAAACTATTACATTCAGAATAAGCAAGAAGAAAGGACTCTAGTGGTCAGGGTTAAGATTAAGGAATGAGACACGAAACCGGATTATGCCACAAACAATAATGGGCCTAAATGAAAAGCTTTGAAGTTCACAGTCGATGTAGAAAACCAATAGCATCTAAAAACTTAAAAACCTGCTTGTAAGTCACGAATGGTTCATCACCAAGCAACAACATTGGGTGTAAGGGAATGTGGTTTCTGTATAACTGTGCAAAATGAGATTGGCGTTCCCGTTCATGGAAAGGGCACTCAATTAGAAAATGGAGAACACTTAGAGGTTTATCACACTGTTCACACAAAGGGGCATCCTCCCCACGGAGCAGGTAGCCGTGGGTCAGATGCGTGTGGCCAATGCGCAAACGACACAGTATTACTTCATAAAACCGTTCTTGGTGCCGGGCGCTCGCCCATTCACCCAGGTTAGGCTTAATGAGATGAAGCTTGTTGTAGATCTCCTCATTCCACTCAGCTTGCCATTGTGCTCGTATGCGAGACCTTACAGAAGGGCGATAATCCATGTAAGGGATCCCTTTAATATCTACCTCTCTGCTGACGCATGTGCGGGCAGCACGGTCGGCCGCTTCATTGCCTGGGATACCAACATGGCTGGGAATCCAACAAAAGACAATGGTGCAATGCTTTCTAGCTGCCACAATAACTTTCTTCTGAACTTCAACAACAAGGGAGTTCCTTGTAGGCAGCAGTGAAGAGATGGCTCGCAAGGCACTAAGAGAGTCAGTGAAAACCACTGCCAGGGGTATCCTGTGGTGAGCTATGTGTTCCGTAGCCAACAGGAGGCCATACAGCTCCGCTGTGAGAATGGTAGCGGCCGTATTTATCCGCCTTACAACTTCCACTGAAGAGCCAATGACAGAGCAGCCAACAAAGGTCTCTGATTTTGTTCCATCTGTATAGAACTTTGTGTAATCTTCATATAATTGAGCGAGTTCATGAAATTCTTGCAGAAGCACCGCACTTGGAGTGTTTTTCTTGTTATGCTGTGCAAGAGACAGGTTACAGTGTATGTCAGGGTGCTCCCAAGGTGCTATGATGCCAGGGAATTCGACTACCTGGGATGCCACATCTAATCCGACAGACTCGGTGAAGGTCTTCAGTCGCATACTGAATGGAGGGATCACGCTAGGTTTTGCAAGAAAGAGTCGTTCCGAGCGTGTTTCTTGAACAACTTCTCGAGTGGGGTGCTGGAGGACAGATCGGATGCGAAGAGAGTACATCATGCCCAATGCAAATCTACGTCTTTCGAGGCAACACTCATTAGCCTCAGCATATAAACTGGGCACAGGGGATGTACGAAATGCACCTGTAGCCAAACGAAGCCCAAGATGATGAATGGGATCCAACATCCTGAGCACAGACTGTCTGGCAGACCCATAAACAAAGCAGCCATAGTCTAGTCGGGAGCGTACCAGGGAGCGATAGATCCGCAGGAGGCACAACCGATCTGAGCCCCAAGACCGGTGCGAGAGAACCTTAAGGATATTGAGAGACTTGTGAGCTTTCAGTTTCAAGCTTTTTACATGAGCATTAAAATTCAGTTTACTATCAAACGTGAGACCCAAAAATCTGTGCTGAGGTTGGACACTAACATTACTATTGTAGATTGTTAGGGATGGTTCAAGAAGGATTCCACGTTTGCGGGTGAAGCAAACACATGCAGTCTTTTCAGGAGAGAACTTGAACCCATTACTGTCAGCCCACTTAGTAAGCTTGTTGATACCTAGCTGAACCCTGCGTTCACAGACTGAGAGGTTACAGGAGGAGACTGAAATTTGTAAGTCATCGACATAAAGAGAATACTGAACCGACGGAGGGATTACAGAAGCCATGGAGTTCATTTTAACTATAAACAAGGTGACACTTAGCACTCCCCCTGCGGCACACCATTTTCCTGCAGAAATTCACGGGAAAGTGTGTTTCCCAACTGGACTCGAAAGGTGCGCCTCTCTAAATAACTCTGAATTGCACGAAGCATGCGACCACGTAGTCCGAGGTCAAACAGATCCCTCAAAATGCCATAGCGCCAAGCCGTGTCATACGCTTTCTCGAGATCGAAGAACACGGAGAGGCAGTGCTGCCCGTGTGCAAAGGCCTCACGCACTACAGTTTCGAGACGGACCAAGTGGTCGACAGTAGACCTTGATGAACGATAGCCGCACTGAAATCTGTCGAGCACCTTATTATGCTCCAGATAGTACATTAGTCTGCGATTGATCATTCGCTCCAGTGTCTTACATAGACAGCTGGTAAGAGCAATGGGCCTATAACTGGAAACAGAAGAAGCATCCTTACCAGCCTTCAGAAGTGGTAGGACGTGTGCTACCTTCCAAGGTGAAGGGAAACAGCCCTCCTGCCATATGCGGTTATAAAGATATAAAATGACATCAAGTGTAGAAGGATGGAGATGCTGTAGCATTGAATAATGTAAACCATCTGGTCCGGGAGCTGAGGGCCTTGTGTTATGAAGAACAGCGAGGAGCTCGTGCAAGCTGAATGTAGCATTATATCCCTCATGTTCACCTCCTGAAGTTTTCAAGGGATTGCTCTCAGCCTTCAGTTTGTGTTGAAGAAAAGTGGATGGATAATGATGTGAACTGGATACATACTCAAAATGTTCTCCAAAAATATCAGCTTGTTCCTCGAGTGTGTCTGGGCAGGTTCCATTCCTATAAAGCAGGGGAATTTTAAATGCATGATAAGAACCATTGATCTTGTGTATCCGATCCCAGACCTCCTTAGGTGAGGTACTGCTATTTATAGTAGAAGCATAGCCTTGCCAACTTTCCCGTTTGGCTTTTCTTCGGACGTAGCGTGCACGGGCCTTCATTTTGCGAAAGGATATGAGGTTATCTCTAGTGGGGTATCGTCTCAGAATACCCCAAGCCCGATTTTGTTTCTTGCGTGTCTCTTCACATTCCGAATTCCACCAAGGCTTCGGCCTCCTAGGGAGAAATTGAGATGTCTGCGGGATGGACAACTTGGCTGCTGTTATGATGCGCTCGGTTAAAAGATGACTGAGTTCGTCAATTGTGAGACTATCGAGACGAGAATATGCTAAAAGCGATGCCTGCTTGAAAAGGCCCCAATCAGCCTTGTCAAGCTTCCAACGAGGCGGGCGTGTATGAATTAAAAGAGGGGCTACGCTACAGGTTAAAAGAGTAGGAAAATGATCGCTTCCACGTGGATTGGAATCCACACTCCAGGAAAAATCTGGAAGTAAAGTGGCAGAACCAATTGAAAGGTCGATGGAAGTTGATGACAAAGATGATGGACTAAAATAGGTTGGCTGGCCCGTGTTAAAAAGACAGAGACTTCGTGTGGATAAAACTGACTCAACTATTTTTCCTCTTACATCTCGACGTGTGCTCCCCCATAACGGGTTGTGACAATTAAAATCCCCCATCAAAAGAAAAGGCTCAGGAAGCTGGTCTAACAGTGAGTTAAAATCTGAACATTTCAAGGTGAAAGAAGGTGGCAGATATAAAGAGCATACTGTCAGAGCTTTATGGTGCATGAACCGAACTGCCACTGCTTCAAGTGGTGTGGACAGTGGAACCTCTGTGCAGGGAACGTCTCTCAGGAGGACCACCGCAACTCCACCAGAGGAATTGCCAGAGCTCGGACGATCCTTCCGGAAAACCTGGTAACGTCTCAGAAAATTAGTGCGACTGGGACTCAAATGAGTCTCTTGCAAGCACAGTGCTCGTGGCTTGTACTCCTCCAGAAGATGCTCTACATCATCCAGGTTTCTTAGAAGGCCACGACAGTTCCATTGTACGAGCACTGAAGCCATTTTAGGAGTAAAATCCTGAGCACATGAAAGAGTGAGTTAGTAGCTTCACTTTGGAGGTGTTACGGGTTTTTTAGATTTTTGTTTCTTTGTAGTCTGCCACTCCATCTCATCCTGGTCAGACCCCGGAGTCGATGAGGGGGCAGACAAGGCAGTTCCAGTGTTCTCCTGAGCCCCGCAGGCAGACTTGCCTGCCGGCCTGGGAGGGTCCGTGCCGCGAGGCCCCGATCCGCGGCCACGACCAGAACTCGGTGGAAGGGTGGTTGATGTACTGGGGAGGGTTCTACCCCGTCCATCTGTTCCACCTCGTTTCCTGACAAGGAAGCTGCATGCGATCCACGCAGCTCCTTGGTTCCTGGCTGCCTCTCCAGAGACTGAGGCTGAGGTCCTCGCTTTTCTCCTCCATAGGAGTGCGGCCTGTGTTGACAGGTGCAGCCGGTGCTGGCCTGTCCTGACCAGAGGAATCAGCTGGAGCGCCCTCTCCACGAGGAGGGGAAGCCTGCTGACCCTTCGTTACCGTCTTGAAAGGGAGGGCGGGCACGGCTATTGCCGGCCCGTCCTTGCCCAGGGGAGCGGCATGCTGCCCCTGCTGTGGGGATGGGGCCCTTAGGTCGGCAACCAAGATCTCAGGAGAGACCTGGGTGGCCTTTGTCTCCGAGCGTGGTGCAGGGCCCCTGCGCACTACCTCGGCATAACCTCCCTTAGAAAGGAAGGAAAAGCGCTTCTTTGCATCTGCGTAGGACAGGTTTTCTTTGACCTTAACTGTGAGGATGTCCTTCTCTTGCTTCCAGAGGGGCAGCTTCGGTAGTAGGCAGGATGTGGTCCTCCGCAATTTGCGCAGTGTGCCTCTGCCTCGCAACCATCAGACACGTGACCCTGATTTCCACACTTGGCACATGTCTCCTTTCCACGACAGCTGCGTGATCCGTGGCCAAAGCGCTGGCAACGAAAACACCGCTGGGGGTTGGGGATGTATGGGCGGATGCGACAGTTGAGGTAACCGGCTTTGACCGTCTCCGGGAGTGCCTGTCTTTCAAAAGTTAGGATAACATGTTTCGAGGGGATATTCTCACCATTCTTGCGGAACACTATGCGTCTGACATCAACGACACCCGAACTTTTTAGTCCCTCAAGAAGTTCGTCTTCACTGGTGTAAAGAAAGGCTTCTTCAGAGAGGACACCACGGACCGTGTTTAGTGTACGGTGAGGGCTCACCGACACCTCCACGTCGACAATGGTGGTCAGTCTGAGAAGCGCTTCACTTTGTTTTTTAGTGTTTACTTCAACAAGAAGGTCTGCCGAGTGTAGTTTCTTGGCTTTGTAAGAAAATCCAACAAGATTTTCTAGCACTTTGGCGACAATAAAGGGTGACATCTTGGCTACAGGTTTTTGCTCGTCATGTGAGTGAATAACAAAAAACTTTGGGAATGTTTCAACGGTTTCTTTTTCAATGGTCTGTGGTTCTGAACGATGCCTCTTAGAGGTTCGTCCCGAACCGGGTTTAGGGTTTGCGGAAGCCATGAAAGGCGGAGGATGTTCAGAAACTGTGGCGCACCACCCACCACCGAGCCCAACAAGGGGATAGGTAGCACCCCATAACAAGTATGGCTTGGCTGGGTATGCTACACTACCAGTGCTACCAAGTAACTATAACCAAGTGTGGTTCGAGAAAGGTATCTGTCTCCACCCAAGGTTAGCCCTTGCCGCCAAAGAAGGTGAGAATGAAGAAGAGAAGAGCAGAGAAAGGAGAAAGAAAGGAGGGGATAGTAGAAGAAAAGGCGACTGACTGAATCATCCTGGTCGGGCCAAGCCAGGACACCCGTCTACGGGAAGCGGGGGCCGAAGTGGTGTATTGCCTCACCCGGGGGGCCCCGAAGGGTCCAAACCTACCCCGGGCTCAGCTCAACCACCAGGATGCCCTTTTCCCCGGACACGGGAAAGCCACGCACAGCCAGACGTGGGCGGGCGAACCCGCATGGCTCGGGGTCCGTGGTGACGCCACTCACCAAACACCTGCTTTCACAAGTGCCCCTGCGGGGCACACTTTGGTGTGCGGACCGGAACCCCGGTTTGTCGCTGTAAGCCCCCTACCTCGTTGAGCCAAACCTATCTACGTCTTCCTTATACATTCATTACCTTAAAAAGTTGGACTGCTTTTCCCTTGTAGACAGCGTCTTCTCCTCTCGCTGGGGAAAACATCTGAGTTGCCAGAATGGTACAAACCATGACATATGCGAAGTCACGTTGCATGTTCACTCGTGTTGAAATCTTGATCTCCTGGAGTCTCACAGTTTGATACCCGCTCTTTTGTTTTATAAAACCGTGACACGTGACCACTGCACAAACAATTGTCCGTGATCTTCTGCTGCGCGGCTGTTGATGTAAAACTTGACGTATATCTATACCTATATAATAATGTTCCCAATGCTAAAGAAGACTGGCAGGTGTCCCTGGCATTTCTCGTGTCCCCGTATAAGTTCTAGGATATAAGGGCTGGGTTGAATTTTTTTGATTTGAACATATATATATATATATATCAGGGGTTCTCCCCAGGAATTTCTGAGAGGTGGAAATTACCGGGGAGAGGGGGGGGGACCGTTTGTTTTTTGGTTCGTCGCGTCTGTTTATGCCCCCGCCCCCGGGCGCACCGCCGGCGCGCGCCGCTGAGACAGAGAAAGAAAGAAAAAGAAACACGCCGAGCGCCCGCGCTCTTTGTTTCAAGCAGTGTGGCGAGTGGCGGCAGTCAACGATGCGATAGCGAACGATAACGTGGTGGTGCGCGGGCCTGCTGAGTGCGATGGCGACGGTCTGCAGCCATGTGCGAAGGCAAAATAGCATCGTCATCCTGCGACATAAAACAAAATCGAGTGGTGGGCGGTCAGTTGGAGCGGTGGGCGGCCAGT
>JAZHYW010011004.1:0-17889 GCA_037355805.1 Ixodes ricinus | reverse complement strand
TCCAACCACATCAAAGTGTTCTGCCGTCCCCGCACGCTCTGGTCTCCTCCTCTCTCTTCCTTTTCTCACCGTATACGCTGGACACAAGCACGGATTGAGCATCAAATTTAGGCTTGTGAATATCAATACCTCGAATAGCCTTCAGGTAATCGCTCTTGTCCAACCACTACAATGGCAGGAAGAGTTGAATCCTAAGAATATCTGGAACGTATCACTTGCCCAGTGCCTTGCCCACCCAATCTAGTGGCTGTGATGCGCGTTGGTGGCAAATAATCGAACCAGATCACGTGGCCACTTGCATCGGTTGAAAGGGGAACGCTGCTCGTTTATCTCCATCTTGCGTAAGAAAAACAAAACAAAACTGATGCGTATTTGGTAGGCTATCAATGTCAGTAATTAATTCTAATGATTATTTGAGTGGAAGTACAAAATTTGTTTCACCACCCATGTTAACTATCGTCTCCAGAGATGAATTCCCGTGACTACATAAACATATCGACATGACTACCGAAATATCCCCAGAAATAGCACACCTGGAATCGAGGGTAAATTGGATGAAAATGAGGAGTGGGCTAACTTTCAATATGCAATCTAAAGAAAGTTTTAAAAAATGCTATTATTTAGATCATGTACCCGTGCCAAATTTGTTACCGCGGCGAGGAGCAATGAAGCATAGATGACTGTACATTCCAGTCAGTAATGTTCGCTCATACCTCGCCATAGCTAACCAGACGCATTTACGCCGAGGTTCGCATTCATTCGAACACTGCGATTACTACGAGTGGGCTATATTTAGGTCTCTAAAAAGAAACAAAGCAAAGCAAGCCAAAATATGGGTGGGGCATCTCTCGGGATTTAACGGTACGCTATCAAGATTTACGAAGAAAAGCATTCCCACTTTCATCGCTGCAATTACCCCAGGCAAGAATTTTGTTTTGTTAGTGGCTTCGTGTGCGAGTATACTTGTGTGAGGTGAGACACATTCCAACAGATGAGCCGTTGCATGGCTCATTTAGGCGTGAATATAAGACACGTGTTGTCACTTTCATGACTTTGGCTGTAAAATTCCAGGATCGACATGAAGCACTCCTGGTGGTACCGAAACGGCTCCAGGTGCGTCGAATGGGACTTCAAAAAGGACGCTGCGCCTTTAAGAACTTCCCCATGGCCCGCAGCTATAAAGAGTGCAAGAAAAACTGCCTGGATAGGAAACCGACAGACTAAGCTGCACCGTCCCAACAGACGTCTGGTGCTCGGCCACTGACCTCAAGTTCCCTTACTTTGCTTTTCCAACCGTCAAGGGATCGAAGGGGCTCGAGTGCCTGCCCGCCTACCAGGAAGGCATCAGCAAGCACAGTTGCCTCACCGGACGTAATCACTACCAGAGTCTAAAGCAGTGCCGAAACGCATGTGTCAAATCACATGGTTGAGCCTCCATTGTCGACATGTCTCAATTTTCGGTGTAATTTTATGTGCCTTTCCGGTACATAAAACTTTCCCCAACTCTGCTTCGTTCGAAGCTTGGTTTCTGTATTTTTCCATGACGTCATCGCACCTTGATCATGGTCATTCTCACTTCATGACAAAAGGATATTTTGTGGTGTAAACTCTATGCTGCGTGCTGCAGAAAGTACGGGTGAAACAGCGAGGCTACAACACTGCCCGCTGCGGCGTCGAGGAGAGCCAAATATATTGAAAAGTTTGGCGCGCGGTACCGTTTGCCCGTACTTATATATTTGTCATTAGTCGTCATAAACCGTAACATCCTATGTAGGAGGAAAGCCTGCGCCAAGACGCCAGAGCCGACAGCCAAATAGTGCAGAAACAACGGCAAGACATGATCGCAAGGAAAAGAAGGTTTGTGACGTCCACAGAGATCCGCGGGCACTTTCCGAAACTCACCTCTATATCTTGATTGCTCTTTTTGCGAGAAAAGAAAAATCTGCCCCTCTTTTTCCCCATCCCGTCTCCACCTGCGACGTAGCCTGCTTCCTCTAGACCTTCAGTGCACCTTCATAGTGAAGGTTTACCCTTCTCTATCTCGAGGAAAAAGGTAAACAGCCGTTTCACTCACTTCTCCCGCAAAAAAAAAAAAGAAAAAAAAGATCGGAACAGTGGTTTGTCGTACGACACCTCTGTGGCGCTGCATTGAAGACGCTTTCCTTGCGCCTGCCACTCCTCTCTCTTTACCACAACCTGGCTGTCTAATGTTCTGGCGACGAAAGCGCAGCCTGTCCCCTTATATACGTGGCTATGCCTGAAGCTAGAGAAAAAATAAACTTTATTTAACGACTAAGGTCCGAGTCGTTTTTAATATTCATCAGAGGATGAGGATGCGCTGTTCGCGTCCTTCGTGGATTTAGCGTGGGTTTGGCGTCCGAGGGTGAAGGTATTCTTTTAGAGCGCAGCTCTTAGGCGCCTGTTTCCGGCTTGAGCGGCGTCGCCGTAGCCGTCACCTTCGCCATCGACGTAACCGCGCGTTGCATTATGGGACGTTTCCCGTAATGACGTCACGAGAGTCTCGAGTGACGTCACGGGTGACGTCACCCTTGTGACGTGCCATGGCGCCTAAATTTGGCGGAACATTTCCACTCTAAATGTAGCAGAAAATACTTCCGCTAAATTTAGCGGGAGAATTTCCCCGCTGAATATAGTGGGAAAAGTTTTCCACGAAATTTAGCGAAAACGTTTTCCGCTAAATTTAGCCAAAAAATTTCCCGCTAAATTTGTCGAAAAATTGTTTCCGCTAAGTTTAGCGGTAAATTTTTTCCGCTATATTTAGTGGGGAAATTACTCCGCTAAATTTAGCGCGAAAATTTTCCCGCCAACTTTGGCGAGTAAATTGTCCTGCTAAAGTTAGAGGAAAATTTTTCCGCAAATTTAGCAGAGAAATTTCTCCGCTAAATTTAGCGGGGGAATTTACCGTAAAATTGTCCCACAATAGGGAGTTTTCGTAGACCGCGTTTCCGCCACCGCTAAGCCCTCCGCAACGAAGAAGCCGCTAAGTCGCCTGCGCGCCGATGGCCTTGGCTGTAGAGTTCCGGGTAGCGTAGCGTGTTCGGAGAGCTTTGCGGGACGTCGAAAGCGATCTACGAAAACTCGCTAATATTACGGTAAATTCCTCTCCGTGCCGTTCCCCTCCTCCATACCCTTTCCTCCTCCACCTCAAGAGCTGCGCTCTAAATCGACGATTACAAAGAATTGTAAACGTCTTTCATATTTTAATGCAGGCGACGAGAAGTGGCCACAGGGGGGCTAGGAGATCCTTCAAGGTAGCGGCCCAGCTCTCTTAGGAATAGAGGACTGAGAAGGGAAGAAGGGAGGGAGGGAGAGAGACGGACGAGCGAGGTCGAGGCCCTGGTAGAGGTTCTGTATGTGTGTTCTTGGAGGGGTAGCCTCCGCACTCATTGCAGGTGGGGCGACGAGGTCGGCGCTGCACGAAGTGCATAGAGTGCTCCGTTTGACGAGAAAGGGTTTGTGCTTGCCGTGTATAATAGAGGCCTCCTCTCTGCAGTGGGGCCAGGAAGGGGAGGAGCTTGCAGCGCTGGGACCTGAAGTTGGCCATGTGTGTAGTTCGTTCCAATCGTGATCTTGGAAGCGGTCCCAGCGGGAGGGTATAGTTCCGGCCGGGTGTTGGGTGGCCCGGAGGCTCGCTGTCGCGGGCCAGAGCGTGTGCTCGCACGTTTGCCAGAGCGTGTGCTCGCGGGTTTCACGTGGGGCTGCAAAAGTCATCTTGAATTAATCTGTGTAGAGGGGGTATTCGCAACTTTCAGCGATGGTGGTACCGCGGTGTTAGAATCACGCTCTAGGGCTCTTAAATGACCGGCTTAACAATGAAGGTGATTGCCCACACCTTCCTGAAGTGGACAAAAAAAGTAAGGCTCTAAAACTGCTCGTATATAACAAAACTAAAAATATTTACGCGTCGCAGACCCAGCCTCGTACTGCTGTTCTACGACGATCATCCAGATGACAGCCATTTTGATAGGTGCCAGCACGCCCCCTTATAGGTCGTGAAAGTTGCAAATTGACTCAGTTGGAAGCGATGCTTCACGGGCAGAAAAATCACTTTTCGATCAACATGAAGGCAGTCAAAGCCGTGACTTGCGGCAGGTGTTAAGTGTACGCAGCTACGCCGTGTTAAGCTCGGAAACTTCTAGCGTTCATCCCAGCGTGCTACTTGGGGTGTAGATTGTCCAGGAACCGTAGTATATTTAGACAGAAAAATAAAGGATAGTTTTTTTGTCGGTTTCAACATCCTCCCTTAACGCTGAAATTCCAAATTGTAAATATACGTAGTGTGCTCAACTGTTAAACATAACGCGGGAGCGGTGGCCAGAGAGACTGCATGCGTCACCTGCCGTAATAAAGTAGAAAGTTGGGCTAGTTGGTATTGGTTGTACATAGTGAAAAAAACACAGCGCAAAAGGACAAAAAGGGAAGAGACACACCTATCCGGTGTGTCTCTTCCCTTTTGTCCTTTTGCGCTGTGTTTTTTTCACTATGTCACCTGCCGGCTCACTCTGGCAGCTTATGCCGCTTTTGTTTTCTGGAGTTACACTCCCAGCTCCGAAACAATCCTCGATGCGTGACTCGGCGAAAAAAGTAAAAAAAAGGTAGCTCTTGGATTTTGTTTTTTGTTGTTTAAAGAAGGGGGGTGGCCTTTATCAGAGAAACTGCAAGGTCACTGAGATGTCGTAGGGAGACTAAAATAAAACAACAAAACAAACAAGTAAAAATTTAAAGCCTGGGTGATCAAGAAAGAAACGAGGAGGCCATGCGATAATTGTATCGGGGAGTGGCGCCAATCGCAAGAAGAGCCGCCTTATTCTCGGCCGCATCATTAATTTAATCGCTAGACAGCTCTGATATCAGTTTCGGCCACCGCTCCCGCGTTATGTTTAACAGTTGAGCACTCTGTACCTTCCGTCATATTTCAAGACTGCTCAGTCCTTTCCCCAGAGCGTAATCGGTATCGAGGAGGGGACAACACGATATCCCAGACGACAGTCAGATTGGCCACTGTACGATAGGAGCTGGTTGAGACCAGTGTTCGAATATTACTCCACAGGTCGATCGATTGCACCTAATCGCTCAAGGGGTCTTAAACTCTTTAATGTAAAGCAGAATGTGAGCTAGCGGCACCCCGCCCCTTCGATAACGGCCCGACCAGCGGCATGAAATAAAAACAGTTTACGTCATTTACTGTTGCTGTTATACCACTATTCCAGTCTTCTGTTCACAACGCACAACATTGCCTTCACGATGTTTCTGCTATGTTGCTGACACGCAGAAATACAAAACGACGTTGTTTGCCGGTTGGCGCTATGAATCAGAAAACAGAACCGAATTCAGCACAGAAGGCACGCAGGCACCCGGCACAACACCGTGCCTGCCTTGGAGGCAGTTTCCGCGGTTTCCATACAGTCGTCAACGTCGAAACGTCGTTCCGCAATCCCGAGGCGTCCATCTTAGCCCAGTGTACGTAGCGCTGCTGGCACTGCTCCGGAAGTTGGCTGTTTCTAACGGCTTCGTTTGCTCGTTTGACAAAATTAGTGGGAAAAACGTCAATGCAACCGAGATGTTCTCCACGTTTGGACGGAGCGACGGAATTACAGGCGGCCTTCCCAGCCGCTAAAGATATCAGCTCAACAACGTTTATTTAACAACGCGCGCGACGTGCTCGAAAAACGAAACCGGAAGAACATTATGTGAGAGGGGAGAACCTCGCTCCCATCTGCCTGGAGAGGGGAAAAAGTCGTCCTCTTCCTCTCTTCTTCTTGTGTACGCTTGGGGTCGCGTAAGTAGAAGGGAGGAAACTGCGCCGTTGCTACCTCTTTTTTTCTTTTTGGTTAGATTTATTTGTTTTGCGTCGGTTCATGGAGATGAGCAGACAGACTCAGGCAAGACAGAGATGAGTCCTCTGTCTTGCCTGCGTTGCGCGCCTGTAGTGCGATCATTGTTGCGGAGTGTGAGGTGAACGACGTGACGGAGAATGCCGTCCCAAGGAGGTGGAGCCAAGGGAAAGGGGGGGGGGGGCAGATGGTCTGTAGAGGTCCTCCTGCTCTGCGGTAAGCCTGTGCAGTACTCAAAGGTGATATGATCCGCATATATGGCGTGATGTAGATCTGGGATGGCGGAGAACTGTGACGGGTTGTCGTCTGAGTCGATGATGCAGAGCGTTCGGTCTGCGAGGAAATTCTTGGCGTAGTTGAACAGGCAGCATCCCGTCTGGGTCTAGTCCAGGTTCTGGAGGATGGCGACATGATCTACATTGTCGAAGGCCATATGGATGTCCACTCCGGTGATCGTACGTAGTTGAGCCGTGCTTTTGTAGTAGTAGACATTCGTGCGGATGCGGCAGGAAACGTCTTGTATGCTCACGTGTTGGCCGAAGCCTACCATAGTTGAGGAAAAGTATGCGTGGTGCTCTAGTTGACACTCGAGCCGTTAGAGGGCCATCTCCTCCATAAGCTTACACAGGCAGGACGTCATGGAGATGGGGCTAAGGTTGGTGACCGTGGTATTGTGTTCGCCTGGCTTGGAGATGGTGATGACCTGGGCTTCCCTTCCATCCTGGGGGTACAAAGCCTGTGTCCCACGCTTCGTTGATTAAGGCGAGCAATTCTTCCAGCTTCACGTCCGGCAGGTTGCGGAGCTTGCGGTAGGTAAGGCGGTTGGGGCCCGGTGCCGTGTTCCGCAGGAGTTTTCAGGGGGCTGCTGTAGTTTCTTGCAGGGAAAATGCAGAGTTTATGCCGCCGGGCGGTTCTGCGCCAGGTTGAATAGTGTAACAGAGTATTTGATGTTCTGAACGGCGAGTGGATAAAGGGTCTCTCGAATCTGCTTCGACATCGTATTGAACGGTGGATTCAAATCTTCCAAACCTTCATAACTACCCCTTCCAACCATACATATATCGCTGGTTAAAAATTAAACGAAACTACTCCTTAAAAATTTCAAATTTACTTGAAAACACTAACACTCGTCGTACGCGTCAATGTGAAAAATGGTATGTACCTAGCCATCGTACCAATTATGGCAGTGGTTCTCAACCAGTGATGTTTCGCGGACCCTTCTGCACGTCGGAGATAATGGGGGACCCAGTCCTTGGTGAGGGCAAGGGAAAGGTATAGGTTAATTTTGATAATTATTTATTAAATGAGTATAACTAAGAGCAAGCGTAAAATAGACTACTCTCATTGACATACGCATGAGAAACCTCATCACGAAAATTGGAATGTTTCTTCTAAATCTGAAAAGAATCGGACTTCTATTGCCGAGTTTCACTGATTAGGCAGTGCTTCGCGGACCCCTAAAATGCCTTCGCGGACCCCCATTTAAGAACCACTGCACTATGGCATTGCATCTGTCAGATATATTCTTCTGTCTCTATCAAACGCATTGCATGAATGGCAAAATGCCAGCCATGACTTGCGTTTGATGGTCTATTTACTCGTCGCCTCTACATTGTGAGCATCATTTATTTATTTAGGTTTCAATTGTGTCATGTATTGCCAATGTATAAAGGCCAGATCTTTCATGCAGCGAATCGCTGCTGTAGCGCTGCTCAAGTGTCGTCAGCTGCTTATCGTCTGCCATTAGCAACCGTTTCTGACGGTACAACACAAAGATGGTGAATGCTCCAATCAGCACAAGCTTAGTGCAAGGTTAGCGCCATGCTTGTATCGCTCCGTTGCATGTCTGAACATGGCTTAAGTGATACGTTTTTGTTTTATAAGTGTGTTGTGTGAAAGTAGAGCTCCGTATGTGCATGTTTAATAACGCTCGTTAAAAGAAGGTATTCCTCCCGCTGACCCTGTACTGAGGCCTCGTGCCCCAGCACCCATATTTTGTTTTGAAAGACATATAAAAAAAATCAGCAGAACCCATCCTTTGGGAATGATTATATACGTTAATGCGAATAGCATCAAACGGTGCGGAGTTGTGCGCGTTCGTCAGGTGGCCGGCACACTCTAGATACGCCAGCCCACTCTTGAGGCGATTCTAAATTTTTTGACACTTTCACAGCCCTGCGCACGATCTCCGCAGCCCAGCACGTGCGTTTGTGTCACTTAGGAAGGCGAGCAAAGCACGCGCCATACGCACAAACACTCAAAATGGTACCGACCAGACTTTCTGGCGTCTCAGCTAGTCTCAACCAACGGTACTTAAACGGTTGTTTATATTTTGCCATAGGACGCGCTTTACAGCGCTGTCACAGCTACCGGTGCGCGCGCGTTCCATGCACGAGGGCTCATTCCGCTCGCGAGGTTGGCACGCAGCCGCTGCATCACCCTCTCCCGAGCGCGGGAGAGGGTGAGCTAGCGGCCGTGCTCAGCCTCACGAGAGCGGAATGAGCCCTCGTGCATGGAACGCGCGCGCACCGGTAGCTGTGACAGCGCTGTAAAGCGCGTCCTATGGTAAAGATATAAACAACCGTTTAGAGTGCGTTCAATGACTGCCTTCATAGCTCTGTGGTTAGCGCGTCTGCCTGCTGATCAAAGGGTCAACGGTTCGAATCCCAGCCGGCGCCGGTCTTTTTTATTTATTTATCGACCCGCGGCGTAAGAGGTTAGATAGCCAGATAGATAGATAGAATAGATAGATAGATAGATAGATACATAGACAAAAAGTGCGTGAAGTATCCAAAGAATGCTATTCGCATTAAAAATATTTGAATTCAGCGTCATCCGAATCTTCACGAGCGTGTTCCGAGACTTGTCTTGAACGAGGAGAGTGCGCATTATTTGCCAAGCAGGGGAGTGTGAGTCGGCCGTTCATGTCGCCACAGGTGTGGAGCCAGATAAGGTCTGGAGAGATTGTCTGCGTGATCCTGGGCCGCTGCGGTGAACTCCTCGACAACATGGCGGAGGCATCGGTTGTCGTGGCTCCATTTCGAGGCCCCTACCGCGCGTCGGCTACGCTTCCTCAGGGTGAGGATGTGCTGGTTGACGTAGGGGTCGTCTCCCGTGTGGCTAATTTGTCTAGTGGCTTAGATAGTTGAGCATATTGAGCAACTCCACGTCGCGGCGTCCTGTTGGGCTTATCAGTAAAGCCCCTCTGTCCTGGGAAAAGTGGCGCCATTTATTGTTGTACGAATGCTCGAGAAACGTGGTGTGCGCCACTTTTGAGAAGAACATGGCGTCTGAAATCTAGCTCAGTGCTGCTGGTGCTGCTCTATGCCGCCATGATCTTCCCAAGGGCTGCACGTTGCACGTGCCTCGTGCATTGACGCACCTTGCGGTACTTTCGATACATGAAGGGGCTTTACATATCAGTAGCTTCCAGTACCATGCGTGCCTTGTGCCAGCCCGTCAGGGAGCTGGTGCGCGAAGTGAGGTCTGGGTCATTTGGTGCGTTGCCTGGGTGTGAGTGATATTTGGATTATGCTGTGGTGGCTGCCCAAGATGTCCATGGTGTTTTCTCAGCAGGTGCCATGATCGCCGCGGATGCACGTCAGGTCAGGGGTATGTGTCCGCTTCCTGTGCAGTGCCCTGACGGGTGAGATATTAGGTTGTTAACACCGTAGCTTGAGCTAGTTTGTTTTCTATATCCTTACTACTTCATAGCACATAAACGTCTGACAAAACAGGCTCTCATTGGATTACAGACACAAAAACATACACTACAGCACTGAACTCACAACTCTTTGTATTTTGTGTTCATTTCCTTCTACTTATTGTTCAAACAAATCTGTAAAAATTTTTCTCGCCTTTTTTGTTTTCGTCTATTAAAACAAATTTGTTGAATAGTCCGCGATTATCTCGCCTAAGGCGAGGATAAGCTATTTTTTGTTTTTTGCAGATAAGGTGAGAGATGGGCTGCTCACGCATCCATCGTCAAGCTTGGCGATATGCTTCGCTTCAATTATTTCCTTAGTTAGTTCGTGGTTCTTTCGGTCTAGCAGTGTCTGCAACTACGTAGTTGTGCCGCACACCCGCAATCCCGGCAGCGCAGACCTAAATGTCTTGAATAATAATAATTGGGTTGTGTGTATGTTTATACAGCCTAGAACTTGGTCTGCCTATACGGGCGACGAGTCTCCCAGCTGTAGATGAGCAATTTAGCCAGTGCGGTACAACCGCCAGCCTGGGGTCTTTAACGTGCATCACGCAGTAGCGATACATGACCGCACGCCGGTGCGATGCTCATCCAGATCGAAACGGGTAGGGGTGGGGCTCGAACCCAGGATCCCTGGGTTCTGCAGCGTGAACTTTCACTTCACGTGCCCCGAGCTGGTGTGCGCTAGACCACTCGTGAGTTGGCTGCTTGGTTTCACCTTATGATGTACCGCAGGAAAGGCTACAAACGCGGGCTCCTTGCTCTGGGGCACATCTCGGCGGCACGAGCTCTCGTGACTTAAGAACAGCTGCCAATGCTATGAGCTCACGCTTGTGGCTTTCGCTGTGGTACAAAAGAAGGTGTGACGAAGTATAGTAATGTTATTGTGGTGTACTCGAAATCGATCGCTGAGGCACCGTCTTGTCTGTCCGATATAGCGTTTTCTACTGGAGAGAGAAATAGAGTATACGAACTTTTCTGTGCATTGGACAAAACTGTTTTGTCCTTCCGTGGTGCAGCTTTCTCATCGTTTTGAAGAAGTGTTCACTTTCTTGCACAAGCTGGACAGGTTGTTCGGAGCGAAGAATACACCTCACCCTTGACTTTTTCGCAGCTTTTCTTTTGTTCATGGGAGAAGTTGTGAATATCAGGCCCTACAGTGGGCCTCGTTGACCTGTCTCTTGGTGGAGATTGAGTGACCTCCCGTCTTTTCATATGTTTGAGGAGATTCTTTGCATTCGACGTTAATAGAAAACTGGACAAAACTTAACAAAACCGATTTTGTGCAGCGACCTCAAAAAAATTGGGTTTTCTTTTTTTGTTTATACAGCCTATGGCGCACCGTGCATTCACGAGGGCGCCTATCAAACCATTTAGCCGTCTTGGCCGCTGGGCAGCTATTTAGTTGCCTCGCCTCAGACACGATCACGTGGTCGTGTCGCCGCGGGGTCGATCGGGATCTCGAATTCGGCTCCCGACGGGCCGCTTTCTCTCCTAGCCACTGGATGGCGCTGCAGACGCTCCCATGGCGGGCGAGGAGAAAACCTCCTCGCCCATCGGTCGATATTGTCGGGTAACCGGGAGGCAAGAGTCTCTTAGGATTCCGGCCGGGCTCAAGAAAGGCGAGTGCAAGCAACTGCTCTCGGGCAATAGCGGGACACGAGGCCTAGGGGCCCTCTTTGTGTTTTAGCTTTGGGCTTAACGTACGTTTGTAAATATTTGAGTAATGTCGCGTGTGTTTGTAGTATAGATTGAGTGTTTTGTAGAGTTGTGTTTTTATGTACCAATAAACGGGGAGCGGAATCCCGCTCCCGTGAAAGAACCAGGCTGGACTCGGGTTGTTGACGGACCACGTGGGGAACGGCGTATCGGCGGCGGTACGCGAATTCCTACAAGCCTCAGAACTTGGTCTGCCTCAACGGGCGACGAGTCTCCCAGCTGTACATGAGAAATTTAGTCAGTGCGGTACAACCGCTAGCCTGAGGTCTTCAACGTGCATCACGCAGTAGTGATACACGACCGCACGCCGGTACGATGCTCCTCCAGACCGGAACGGGCAGGGAGTGGGGATTGAACCCTGGATCCCTGGGTTCTGCAGCGCGAGCTCCACCTGTTTGAGCTGGTGTGAGCCAGAGCCATGTATAAAGAGAGTTTGGTTAATGAGAGGAGCGGGTGGAGACGACAATATGTACTCAGGCAGAACATTACACAATTGCGCCTGACAAAATATGTTCAAAAACGGGTCCTTGACTTTACGTAAGAAAAAAAAACGATTTACCATCTGGTTCAGAAACAAATGAGATAGTGCCAGGCCTCCATCACCGTCACGGCGAAAAAGACTAGTCCGGCTCGCGCGCTCATAGGAAGAGCCCCAAAAGTAGACCGTAAGCACCCGATGGAGTTTTTGGATATTCACCCGGAACCGTGTAAAACAGAGAGCAAAGAGTAGATCGGACAAATACCGACAAGTCATTTTTTCTACACTTCTCAGCTTTTCCTTGCAGTTCGACTACCTGGGTTCTGCAAAAGGGTCATTGTCCCGATAGCTTTCCAGAGGGACCCCTAAGTACTTCGCTGGAAACGAGACCAATTTGATGTTTTCAAACACACTGGGCTTCGCGTCCCACTCCCCGTGCCAAAAACCTATGCACTTTTCCAGTTTACGGCACTATCACTCCTATCGCAAAAACGTTTTACTTATGCCGTCGCCTCTCGTATGCTTTCTGTTTGCACAAAAGAGTGCGATATCATCTGCGTAGGCCAGTACTCGCACCTCTCAAGAATGGTGCATAACGCACGTCCCAGTGTGCGTTATTGACGTGATACACGATTGCACGCCGGTACGATGCTCATCCAGATCGAAACGGGCAGGGAGAGGGGATTGAACCTAGGATGCTGGGTTCTGCAGCGCGAGCTTTCGCTCCACCTGCTCCGAGGTGGTGTGAGCCAGGGCCGTGTAAGAGAGAGTTTGGTCCATGGAAGGAGAGGGGCAGAGCCAGGGCGTGCACTAGACACAAATAGAGAGCTTGGCATTGTCTCTTCGCCAACAAAAAACCCAAAAGAATCCTGGCGGTAATAGTGAAAAACAGTTTTAACAGGAGTATAATGGTTAATTTTAGTAACCTTTCAAGGTTTAAAATATGGTACACGTGATCTTTCGATTATGATCATGCTAAAAGATGTAAGAAACGAATGCGCCGCTCGAACTCTGTTTTGCTCGGACAAAGCGTGACCGCTCGGACGGCTGAGTCCCGGCAATCGACGCCTGGCGTATGGATTATGTCAATCGTTCCTCCAGTCTTGCTCGTCCACCATGATTTTGGGTGACCGTGATAGAAACATCACGTGCACCATATTTTCAGTCACCTAGACTTCATTTCAGCTTAGGTTTAAGCGCGGCCGATGTTATGAGCTCGAATGGTCAATCAAACAGCGCAAAAAGCGCAATGTCATAGTGTGCTCTCTGTGCTTCATATGGACCAGCCGGCGGAGCAGCACGCACTAGAGAAACGGCGAATTCCAGCTGGTCCTATCAACGCAACGAGGTAGAGGGGCTTAGAGTGATAAACCGGAAGTTCGGAAGTGGCACCCCCCCCCGGTTGCCGCCATGTTTTACGCAAATGTGACCACTCGTCACGTGACCTCACAAAAGCCGTGACGTCATCGGTAAGATGGCAGCGCCCAGAGCTAGTAAATGCGAGTTTGTTCGGTGCGCGGTAGCCGTGATGTGCAGCTGCTTTCCAACGACTTCGGGCTTTTTTGTGCTCGCTGACGCAAGTATAATGTGAAAACATGAAGGAATGAGACTTTATACCCTTTTTGCGCAAGATCGCTCTTGATCATCTGGATATTAACGCTTGTGAGACAGCATCAGCCGTATCGCCGTACCGGTGCTCGGATTCCCGGATGTGTTCGAGGATCGATAGAACTTTGAGTGCTTTTAGCATGCAATTTTCGCATTCTCTTAGCTTTGGTTGAACGTTGGAATGTCTGAGAATCGACGCGAAATATATGCGTCGGACGTAGGGCCTAGGGGAATTCGTTTCAGCCCGAGGTAACTGCATAATCACAGCCAACTTTTAGTGAGCAAGCTCCTGCGATCTTTACGTTTTGTGCTAATCGACGATTCTACATTCGATCGCTTTTCTTGCTTTTTTGTGAGTGCGAAGTGCACACTTATTTTCAGCTGCGAGGATGACGTTTTATTGAGTGTGGGGATGAATAAATCGTTGCGGGCACCTGCTTCAAAGCTATTCAACTTGCTATAAGAACAACCGTTTTGGTGTACGCATAGATTAGCTGCACATTTTTCTCTTTCGTAGGATTTATTGCAGCAATACTTTTTTTTCATCACGAGTGCATTGTATTAGTCGGTCAATTATTTACTTGTTCTAATTACCTGGACAAGATAATTCATATTTGTGTTCATCCCTTGCCCGAAGAGCAGTCTTGTTGAAAAATGTTGACACATCCTTTCGGTCTCTTCAATAGACTTTTTTCAAAAGTGTGGGCTGCCTATACTTTGTATCACCGTAACTTGGAAAAGGGCAACCGCCACAGCCCCCTCGAGCCTATCAGAGAGACGGAGTGAAGGTATGTGACAAATCTGTGCAGACGAGCACTCTGATGATATGTTGTCATGTGCCTCTCTCCAACGTGCATATTGACTCACCGAGACTGTAGCCTTTGCCGTTTGCCAAATTGTGATGGAACGAATTACAGTAGCTACTACTCTAATTACCCAAGGCCTTCATACTTTGGGCATTTGTTCGACAAGAATGTTATGTCCGCCGTCACTGTGAACTCGGCTCAGCGCCTATTGGACTCGAATGCTGCATTAGCGTTCGACGTGAACTGGGGCCCATTCGTGTGCTCTACGCCTAAAAAAATGGTGACAATTGTGTTGCTTGATGGGGTTTTGCAAATGGTCTATTGTGTCATACGTATAGAAAATGTCCTGCTATATAACAATGTATCAACACATTTAATTAGACTAGATGCTCAGAGGTGTGTTCGTCTTTGTAATTAACAAGTTACAGCAATAATTATTTCTTACGAGTGTAATATTTATTTTTGGTAGCTGGGCTGGTTTTGTACTCATTAATGTCAGTGTGCTATGATGTTATTATCATATGTGTAGTTTTAAGTATCCTCTCTGCAATGCCTACGAAGGCCCCGGGAGGGAATAAATTAATAAATAACATTTTCACATCACTGGAGTTTGTTTTCGGATGCACCACATGTTCAGGAGAGGTGGAACGAATGCAGCCCCATGCAACAAGTCTGCCAGTCTGGTATGTCCCATTAATTAATACTGAGGGGTCGGAGATGGTGATTGTCCTCAAAAGGTCCAGCGTGTGCAGTGAACACACTTCTTGGTGTCTAGACTCTGAAGGCGTAAAGGCAAGCGGAAATATGTTTATTTGGTTAGTGTATCAAATGTGTTTATTTCCACTTGATTACATAATTATGGATTCTTAGCAAATGGTTCCATAATGAGTTCTTTCTGCGACAGTCTCGTGTCAGGCGTTCAGTTGTTGTACCTGTACTCCTTGTTGTCGGATGACGCTCCTGGCACGTCTGTGTTCAGTTTGGTCGAGTGGCAACTTCGACTGACTGATGCCGTCTTGTAATCATACGTCATGTGCCGCCACTGACATCTGATGCACTGGAGCTGCAGGGCTGGCCTCTAATCCGCACATTTTCCTGGTAGTTTTCTGCGTCAATGCAGCAAGCTCGGGCATGTATTGCTTACATGGCTTTGCCTTTTCCTGTACCATTGACTTGATGGCTGGCAACAATGTTTGTTTGCTATCCAGGCCATTTCACTTCCATTCCGTAATGGTGATTTCTTCTGCATCCCGCGACCACTGCAACTTGTGTAAGTCTCGTGTGGCAAAGTGAAGTTGGGTGATGCTTGGTGTCCACTTTTGAGAACAACCAACCATTCTATTTCTTCAAGTCACTCAGCGGCATTCTCCTTCAAAGTTGGAAATTGTTTGCTTCGTGGCGTGGACACAGATAATTAGTGTCAGCAAATTATTAGGTATTGTCCTTGGACGACAACCGACACCAAATCAACTGTCCTTGCATTGCCGCTCACCTGCTTTGTCGTGCTTACCTCCCATCGAGGTGAAGGGGATCAGGAGCTTCGGGGTAATGTCGGCACCAGGGACAAAGGCCGCCGAAGATAATCCTCAATGCTTCGCGGACGCTCGTCGAGACGTGGGCGAGGGTCGTTCAGCTTGAACCCTTGCAGGCCAATTCATTGGTATGGGTACCTCCAGTAGACATGGTCGGCCTCATGCAATGGTAGCAGAGTGGTTTTCGGTCGACCATTCGCAGCACCTCCGTTTTCCTCGGTGTATTTTGTTCAGCGCGGACCTACACTGGTTCTTCCTGATGTCGGGAATGCTTCGGCGTTGGGGTGTCTCGTTGAATTGGTATTGAATAGTAACGGGTAGCCGGTGGCGGTCGTCGTGACTTTGTGGCATAAGTCGCCCTCGGTTCGTCAGATGCCGCTTTGCTCGAAGAAGTCTCCAGTTGAAATGCCTGTCGAACTTGTTCCGAAACAATCTCGGCAATCAAAATAAAAGCCGGGCAACTGATGGCAGGAAGTAGCTTCCTGATCTCCCCCGTACAACGTTGTGGATGATGTCGCAGATGCCTGGGAGGCTGGCGTCGAAGTTGCAGCTTGATGACTCAAGTGTCGAGACGCTGGGGAGTTGTTGATATTGGCAGGCTCGGGCTTGCAGTGTACATTCAATGTTGGAAGCCTCGGTGATATGAACCCTTCGACTGTTGTCGTGGGGTTGCGGACAAGGCTGCCGAAGGTGTTGTGCATCACATGAGGGACATGGGATTCTTAGCTTCTTGTCTTCTTTAGCATCAGGGTTGGCATGGGTGTTCGATCAGGCGCAAAACATCCTCCAAGAAGGCGGTGACGCTCTCGTTGGGGCCGTGCCCTGGACAGAATCAGGATTTCGGCTCTCTCTCGTCAATGTTGGCTGATGAACGTGCACTTCAGCTCGATCTTGCAAACTTCCCACGACGTTAAGGAGGATTCGTGGTTCTCAAACCAGTGCCTGGCAGTTTCTTCCACGAGAAGTATAGGTTCTGCAGGAGCTGGTTGTCCGTCTACCCACTGTGGCGGGCGACACGGTCATATTGTTCAATCCAGCCCTCAACGTCTTCATACACCTTGCGTTAAAGGGCATCGGAGTGTGAGGTGCGACGGGCATGCAAACAGTGGTGGGAGCGGATGCGGTTTGCTGCTACAGGTTTGTCATTGTTGGCTTAGTCAGCTTCGGTTTTTCTGGCAAAAGACCGAATTCCGGTGGTTCTTGCTGGTTGCAGCGACTGGCTCAGATTTCAGGTTCTTCGTGGTGTATTTCCGAGGTTCGTCCTTGTGGTACTCGCTCGTCTTGCGGTTTTTCTGCCGGGCTCGGGATAGGACTTGGTTCACGGCTCGCAGGGGTTTAAGACGCGGGATAATCTGCCACCCGTGTCTTGTTATCGGGCAACTCGGCTATGCCGCCTGGGTCCACACAGAGTGAAGGGCTATGGGTAAAGTGCGCAGCACCCCCACCAGAACATACGATGACAGCTGAGCATGGCCTGGAACTTTCCAGAATAGTAAATATTGATAGAAAATAGGACTGGAGCAAGCATCCATGACAATATAACAAAACGGACAGAAGAGAGTCTATCCTGACCACTAAAGAAGCTGCATTGCTTTAGTGGCATTCTGTCTGAATAAATCCTCTCCTTCGGGGTTTGGCGACTGCCGTGGACGAGCGGAACTGAAAAAGATGTGGGACCACTTTTCTGGTAATGAGCCGCTGCAGACTGTCGTCGCAAAGCGGCGTGAACGGGTGGACTGGGTAGGTAACACGCGCGATGAAATGTACATACAGCTTGCAATTCGCGTAACGAGTGTTGATGAAACTTTTGTGTCGACGAAACGTGCGACAGACCAGCGGAATCAATACCAACTGCAACACCTGTGCTCCGTGAAATTGCACGTGTACGCCAGAACAATTTGGGAAGCAGCACAGTATCATTTAGCACGGCACGGGAATTACAAGCTTCAAGGCAGCTCTCCGGTGCGCCGCACAACCGAAGTGAGCCTTCGGTCATTTGAACGAAGCGGCACCACGATTGCACACTGCCAAGCACGACTCACGCAATTTCCGTCGCTAAACTGTGTATCCAAATATATTGCACACGCTTCACCGCAGACCTCAAAGATTCCGATGGTCGACGAGAGCACAGAAACGTCGCCTTAAAATTTATCCTGGCGGTATCCGAATCAATCCGAGGTCCGAG
>JAZHYW010011003.1:0-23272 GCA_037355805.1 Ixodes ricinus | reverse complement strand
GGTATCGTTATCGGAGTCATCGGAACGATCTACTAAAACTCTCTGTTGGCCGGCAACCAGGAACTCGATATCTGCGACCAATCAGTATCTGTGCGCGCAGCGCTACGTAGCGCCCGTCGACGCTACGTTGGAGTATAAACGTACCTTTAAGCTGCAGGTTGCGCGGTTAAAACAAACAGTGGAAAGCTAGAAAAAAGAACTGGACGAGATCAAGCGAGGACCCTTATATATCGTAATTTCGCTGCATTATTGAGAAAGAAAAATAAAAATGATCTCAGGGCAAAATTTCTTGTTGACCAGAGGTCCACAACTTTAATAAGAAGAGCCCACATGGTCTGAAACAACAGTACGGCATGTTGTGATTCTCAGAACCTTTCTACTGCAAGCGTACGAGTACATGAGGGGTGAATGCCTGCTCCAACTGCCAGGACGCAGTACGGTGCAGCGCTACATTGGAGGGATGAGCGGTGAGGTGGGGTTTGCGCCATAAGTCCGAGAGACACTCAAGGTTGAAGCACAGAACCTCGCTGTACAACAGTCTAGAGTATGTTGACGAAATGCGCCTAAAACAAATGCTACAAGACCACAAACAGAGGGATGCTTTCGTCGGTGAGGTGAATCTTCGGCAAGGCTTTGACGGTGTCACGGTCAACAAATGCAGCAAACCTGTGCTAGCCAATTCCATACTATGCTTTGTGCTCAGCGGCCTCACAGTGCGGTTACGTATGCCCGTGGGGTATTTCTTCAAAATGGGCTGTGGAAGGTTGGCTGGTAACATTTCAGCATAGAAACAAAACCAAGAAGTGAAAGCTAAAAAAAAAGGTTAAGACTTTTCTTATATATGAAAACTATACTGACGGTGCCCTGCGCTAGCTATGTAGCAGGGGTTACGGATGTATTCAATTCACAAATAGCGTCACAGTGTACTGTAGCAGCGGGCAGCGGAGAAGCGTCGTCTGCACTTTTTGTATGGGGTTTTGGCGCCTCTAGTAGCAAATATGTGAAGCAGGCGCAACGACGACGAAGCATGGGGAAGCCAACCATTGGGCAGGCTTTATCAGTATAAAGGAGGCTATGGCTGAACACACCTGAAGCGTTCACATGAAAATGGATGAATGTGCATTCGCAACATTCAAAGTAACGTTTTGCTAATGATGTACTAGTTACAATTTGCTGCGGTATAATTACAAATTTCAAGTCCCGTTTTATAATGATATAGTTACAATTTTCCGCTAACCATTCATTCTTAAAAGCTTTAAAGGGACGCTGACAGGGTATATATGCTCGCCAAGGTTTTTCTTTGAACATGACCTTTAGACGATTGCAAGCAAGGGGAATGGCCGCCTCCATGTCTCTGCTCGTGCGGGAAAGCCCATGCAATTTCAAGCTTGCCGAAGGGGGCGTCATGCTCGCAATTGTTCTATAAGCTAGAGCCCAACTACACAAAACATAGATTGCGGCTCGAAATTTCTTTTATTTCCGCCCTAAAACAGCCGATCGAGACTTGGCCGGTTTCAGTCGCGCTCAGTCTCTTTTCCATGTTTGGATACATGGTTTTGCGCAAAAAAAAAAAAGACGGACGCAAGAGAGAGAAACAAACAAAACGCGCAAAACCATGTATCCAAACGTTCACAAACTCGCCCAACAACAAACTATTTTACTCTTTTCCATGGTCACGTGGCGTTCAAAGTATAGCGTATAAAATATATTTAAAACTGTGGCTCCTCTGAGGCACCCATTCAATATCAAAAATAGAAAATTATATGCACCCTATTTCTGTGGCCTCCGACAAGCGTTAAATGCGCCGATAAAAATAAATGTTGCACGGATCACGGAAAGTACATATACTACGTCATTGTTAATATGGCGACGTACCGCGGGCTGGACGACGCGATGCCGTTGCACGCCGGACCAACGTTGCGACGGACGCGTGGCCACTACTTCGGAACTGTCGTCCGCGGTACTGGCCAATCTATGTTCAAGCGTAGAGCATGGAGCGGAAGGTATATAAGTGCGAGACACTTATATCGGACGACAAACGGTGCACGCAACTTCTTCGTCGTCATCATCTGCTTCACACTTTGGAAAAGCGGAGGAAAAAAAACATGGTCGGGTGTAGCTACTTGATTCCTGACATGTCTCTCCTCCTAAGTACACATCGTCTACATGTCGCGGCCATGAGCTTCAGTGCTCATGTTTCAATTTCAGTTTCGAACAGTTCGTTTTTTTTATTTACTTTATTAAAAATATACGCGACTCCGTAACAAACTATTACTTGGAATAACTCTTCACACAGTATTAAATCGCCTGGCAAATAATATTAAAACAATTTTCAGCCTCTTCACTCTGGTGAAGAAGGACGACCAGCGGAGCTGTACAATGCAAAGTAATGGCCGGCCGCAAGTCGGCAAGCCAGAGTGGAAAGACTGCCGCCATCTATGAGCGACGGTGGCGACCAGATACTTGGTTTGCCGCCGGCGCTCATAGATGGCGGTTGCTGTCCAGAGTGTTGTGTCGACATTTCTTTGCGGGGGACACGATCCTGGGGAAACTAGCCCTTAACAGCTCCGCTGTAAAAACATTTTGTGGAGGAGAGGTGTTAGTGTTTTTTTTTAATCCCTATAGGCCAATCTCACCAGCCTGTTTGACTACGCCACCTCTGCCGCAATGTGTCGAGGGAAGTTTAGTCTTTCTGAGCGTGCGACAACCTCGCAGGAGTTTTGCGCGTGTATAGAGCACGAGACGGCACAATCCCTCGCATGCACGGCCGTCTGCCTCCTGTGAACTAAAGTTATGGCGACGCCAGGCATGCGCCGGACGTTTAGTCTGATCGGTCTATTGCGTGTAATTAGGATGATTGAAGCATTCAAAGAGCTACTGTTCGCAGATGCGTCTGAATCGGTGGAAGTTCATTGCGGCGCGTGGTCTGGACAGCTCTTTTGTTGCGACTGCCAATTGTTCTGATACGGTCGCTTCCATTAACTGCGCGTATCCACGCTAGAGGCCCGCAAAGGGGGCACGCAAAGCGTTTTTGATGACGTGTAATTACCGAGTACATTTAGGTGTTCTCGTTGAATTTGCCGGTCAGTTTGTAGAACTAAAACGACATAACGATAATAAGACTACAATGTGGACACCGCGAGTGCATGCGGACGTTTTAAAGACTTTCCGCGCTTTTGTATGCAGGTTTAATTATTACCGTTTTCTGGAAAATATGTTGACGTGAAAGTTATCGTGAGAATCGGCTACTGATGCAACAGGCTTATGCAGTTTCTACCCCAATCGGCAAACGGGTGTTGTGAGGGTTTCAAACATCAACTCTGTCAGGAACAAAAAATAAATGAAGCTTACAGCCTCTATGGCGTTAAAAGGTATAAAAGCGCCGAAAACACCAAGCACGAAGACGAAGTAAGAGAAATACAAGTTTGACGTGCGATTGTTTCGCAGTAAGACAAACAACCTTTTTTGTTTTGTTTTTAGCGCTTTAATACATTTTAAGACCACGAACCAGCTGGCCCAAATAACTACCCTGCCTCTATATGGCGGCCAGTAAGGTCAAATAGACCGATCACGTTCTCTCGTGCGCCTAAAAACACTACAAAAAACACGATTTAAAAAAAAAAAAGATTAGAAATAAACGCCGCATCAGGGTCTATCTGGATTAGGTGGTTTGGCCATAGAAAATGTCCGCTTTTGTTTGCTTTTGGTATTTGTGTCGTAGGCAGCAACTTGCGTTAAAAGATATAGTACAACTTATAAACCGAACCAAACAAATCTATACATTCGAAGCAAAATGCAAGCGTACCGCGTCGTAAGATCTTTGGTATTATTCACCGCCTCTTATAAGACCAACTCGCGCACAACAAACCGCGTTTTCGCGGAAAGAGCGTAGTGAATTTCAGTTCAATAAACGTACTGCTCGGCCGCCACGTTAGTCCTAAAACCTGCAGAGTCACGTCAGTCGGCACCTCAAAAAGTTAAAGCTACTTTTCCAGAAACCTAAAGTGAGATTTTAACATTATGGCAAGGAGCCTTGCCCCTAGCCTTTACTCCGTTTCAAACTTCCAATGGATCGCAGCGCACGCTGCACGTCATCCCAGCCATTCCAGCTCTAGAAACATATCACGTGATACACGGCAAGAGCTAGTCTTCCAGGGCTTGTAAGCTTCCTCCGCGGTCGTGAAACATAATATGTAGTCGCCGATGATTGCGACCCCATCTTCCATTCTAAACTTCGTATTCCGAGATTCGGTCGTTCGTTTGTCGTTTCCATCTTTTGGAAACCATGAGTCCGCATCAATAATGGAAGGGAGATTGTGCAGGTCTTCGAATCGGGAGGCGGAGGAGGTCGAAAGCCTTGTGCATTACCCGCCTTTTTTTTTTTCTTCTTTTCTTCTTCTTCTTTGTTTTCTGTGGGACCTGTTTGCGAGCCAGCCTTTGATGTGCTCGTTTCCGGGGCCTCGGGAAAGAGTCGGCAGACACGAACACGAAACTCGACGCGGTGCCTCGTCTTCTCGTCGTCGAAATTCTACTGAAATTTGTTTACATAACATTCTGCAATCAGTTTACTCTCCGAGCGAGGAAAATGAACAGCCGGAAGAGAACTCGATATTCTGCTTCTCAATTATTATTATTATTATTATTTCTTTTTAGCGTCAAGTGCGCACGGAGCGTTTGATTGAATGTGTACGTTCTTCCCTCTTTACTTATTGATTCTTTTTCTTTACCTCATTTCTTTCTTCTCCTTTTTGTAACCGGAATTGGTTGTTGGAAGTAAGTTTGGAAATAAGATGCACTTTTGAGATACCACCCAAGTCGGTACGATATCTGATCTGTTACAATAAAGAGTTTTTACTTCTTTTTTTTTTTTTAGATTGTTTCGACCGCGGCTACGAGACCCGAAACGCTGTCGTCAAGTCTACCGGCGCTCTTTCCCAGTAGTGGCGTCTGCGTTACATAAAACGTCGCGGAGTCGAGAAAAAAAAACGATATAAGAAAACTTTATAATGTCTGACTCGCTGCGATACCTGACTTGTTACGATATCTGACTAACTGCGATTTCTGAATCGTTATGGATATCTAACTCGCTGGGATATCTGACTCGCCGCGATATCCTATTTGTCACGATCTCTGACCGGCTACCTTATCTGGCTCGTTGCCAGACCTAACTCATTACGATATCTATACCGGCTACGATATCTGACTTGCCACGATATCTGACTCGTTACGATATATGACTACCTACATCTGATTTGTTGTGATATCTGACTCGGTATATTCGTTATCTGGCTCGTTGCGATATCTGACTCACTGCGATATCTCATTTGTTACGATATCTGACTCTTTACGATATCTGAACGTTTTTCTTTTTACGCGACGCGTTTATTAGTGTGTCTGCTGTTAATTAATCATTTTTTTTACATTGTGCAACTACGTTGTAGTTATCTCTCCTAGTTATCAGACCCCGCTTGCGACCATCCCAACGTTTTCTCGTGCTTGTGAAAGATGTATTTTGTTGTCGTTGTTCAGTAAAATTATAATTAATTATTATCTATTATTAATATTATTATCATTATTGTTGTTGTTGTTGTGGTTGGGGTTGTTCTGGTTGTTGTGGTTGTTGTTGTTGCCGTTATCGTTATCGTTGTCGTTGTCAATGTTGTTGTTGTCGTTATTGTTAGTAGTAGTAGTACTTGTGGCACTTGTGTAGAGCAGCGGCGCGCACGTGACATGAAAAAATAAAAATGGAAAGAGAGAGACCTCTATCGGCGAGAAACGTCCTGCCGCGTTCCTCGGGAAACGTGCCATGCGACGTTTGCGACACCGCGCATTCCTCGTTGCACCGTTATCGATGCCTCGAGCTCGGTCGGTCAGATATTTCTCCAGCTCGCTTGCCAAGGTGCATGAACCGCCGCCGTGTTTTGTCGTTGTTGTGGTTTTCCGACGAGGTTGGCCGCTGCCCAAAAACGAGGAATGTTGCCTAACGACCGACAGGCAATTTACCGAGAAAACATCGCTGAAATGTGCACTTTACAAACTGGGAAAAGAAAAAATAGTATGTATTCCCCACACCTTGCAAATATAATTTTCAGTCGAGTTCTCGCAGTGTCGGGTGAAGTATATTTAATGATTACTTGGGGTACAAAGTAAAGGATAGGTTATGTACTTTGGGTAAATAAGTGAGGATACCGGACGCGATGTACTTGAAGTAAAGTACTTTGAGTACAATGTACTTGCAAAGTTCGGTACAAGCACTTTTTAACACAATCTTTCATGATGCCCCGTCATTCCCCTATACAGCGTTTTCTTTAAACTGGTACGTATTGCCCCAGGGGTAATCGGGGGTGCATCAGTTATTTTTGGAAATGGCGGTGAATACTGAATAGAGTAAAGTGGACCACGGAGTCAAGTGACCACGAAGTTGACGAATTGATTAACGCAGTCAACGTATAAGTTATAAGGCGCGTATTTGTATGGATCCTATAGTTGCGAATACTGAACTCAAAAATGACCCGATGACCTGAGAACGGCAATACGCCATGTTTTACTTCTTTTGTTTCCGGGTGTACTCTAGTACTGGGACAGCGAAGGATGCGAGTGCGTGGTGTTTGAAAGAGCTCAATTTCACCGCCCAGACGAACGCGCTCGACGCCGCGCCTTTCTCAGCGCTTTACACGACATATGGAGTGTATAGTTATTGCCTTCTAATAACGACGAAAGAGACGCCTTCTGTGGAAGCTCGTTCCTGCGGGCACCCAGCAGCTTGGATAATGTCTACCAAGTTGTTCACAAGACCATACATCTGCACACCAACATAAATAGGATTGGGCAGTGGATGCCGAAAACAACGAAGTAATCTCGGATTAGCCCGGAATGCACTTTTTTGTGCCCTTTGTCTAGCATTGCTTCTATAGGCAGCCACGTTATACCGCGCTACTATGGCAAAAAAGATTTCTCGGAATTTGGGGAATGTACTTTGAAGTTGGGGGTTGTACTTTGGTCGGAAAGAACAAAGGAAAAATATCTTTAAGTAAAGTACAAGTTTACATTCTGATCGCCGAATTCACGAACCTCACTTCCAATTGAGGTGCCCTTCCACTTCCTCAAGGAATGCGCGAGGGCCAGCGCTGGCCAATCGCGACGGCGGATAGGCGCCCTTCGCGCCTTCCTTGAAGAAGTGGAGGGGCGCCTCGATTGGCAGAGTTTTGTGAATTCGGCGATCAGAAAATGTATTTCAATTAAAGTGCAGAGCTATCTAAACCTACTTAAAGTAGTACTTTAAGTACAATGTACGTAAAGTCACTCCCCAATACTAGTGCTTTAGGCGGTTAAAGTGTTCAGATCTTGTGAGCTTTACGAACCGCGACGCCAACTTTGTGAAGACACTCGTGCTGTATGCAGGCCGCGTTGAATGCTCGCAGGTCAGCCTGACGTTTTTAAATGCGGCAGCATACCTGAGCGAACCTGTCATATACAGCATTTAATGTTTTCTATACAGGAAGGGGAGCCTGCGTGGCGTCGGGTTCGTTGGAATGTCCCCACTGGCCGCTGTGCACGCTCGCCGGGACTCGCGAGTGGCACGCTCTCCATGCCCGCGTGCCGGCCACGAAGAGTATTATCTTACACCGTGGTGCCGGCGCGCCAGTCGCTTTGTTACTTCGTACACTACAGAATCCTTCGCTCTTTGGAGTCCGGGGGAATCGGTGGCCGAGTGGGCTAAAGCGCACACCCAGCTCGACGCGCGTGGAGCGAAAGCTCGCGCTGCAGAATCCAGGGACCCTGCCCGCTTCGATCTGGATGAGCATCGTACCGGCGTGCGGTCGTGTATCACTACTGCGTAATGCACGTTAAAGACCCCAGGCTAGCGGTTGTACCGCACTGGCTAAATTGCTCATCTACAGCGAGTTACTCGTCGCAACATTAAATGGCAGACCAACTACACGCTGTATAAATATCCACACAACCCCCAATTATTTATTCTTTGGAGTCCCTGCCAATGAAGAGAGTGGCACCTTTCTGACATATGGCTACTTCAATTATGCGACTCTGAAATGTGACTCGTCCGAGTGGCAAATTCAATTTCTAGGAATCTTATCATGTTGGCGCGTATTTTATGTTTACATCAATATAGTAAGATAGAAACATCTGAATTGCAGTAATGCTACTTCGTTGGTTGGTCGCGGGAGTCCCTCCCGCGGGAAGTGGACAGTCATATCTATGGGTTATGCGAACTGGCTTTTAAATGCGATAGAAGACTTCGTGGACGTTGATGAAAAATATTTCTAGAAGTTCCACACACGGCAGTTTAATGAAGAAAACGTCTACGCGGTACAAGACGGTGTAAAATGCTGAGTGATTCCGGCAACAATTTATGTTCTCAATAAATCATCTTGGCTTCGTCGTTCTCTTAGCATCACTTGTAGCTGATTGCATTGACACAAATTAGTGTATTTAAAGCTAATTAGTATTTTGCTGCAAAGATGCTCATACCAGTAGTTTGACCTTTCGAACGTATATCGTTCTTGGTCTTTTTCCTCGATAATCACCGCAAGGGTACAACTTTCATTTTTTTAGACCACAATTTTGGCCTCGGTTTTATCTTATTAAAAAAATGTATGATCGAAACATGGAGCAAACAGTGTAGTATGATCATCAATTGTTCCAGTCGTATAAATTTGCCTTCCGATAGGCGGCGAGAAATTTCATGTTTCTCTGAAGCGCTGTCATGATCGCAGTGACTGAATCAAACTGAAGAGTCATGTGCTTAAAAGTTCTTGTGCCAACCCAACCTGTGGCGCATGTGACACATTTGTCAGGTTTACGTATGACGCTATGAAAGTCCAAGTTGGCATTTTGATTAACGCTAGATTAATTGACTCTACCTTGAACAGTGAGAAAAACAAACTGATGCTGACACGAAGTACAGTGTATTTATATTTATATGTATAGCTGCAATTGGTCACATACCAAGTCGAGGGCCCTGAAGTAAGGAGAAAGATACCAAATTAAACACCGATGCTAAATGAAATAAAAATAATTTGAAGTTTGTTTCATTCAACGCTGTTCCGGTGAGAATTTGTGTGTGTGTCTGCGTGGCGGCTGCTTTTTGGGCGTTAAACGAATCGTTCAGCTCTTTATCTGTTGTCGTCCTTTTGCGACTCGTCCCGTCTAATGGTGATTGGGTAACTCAGCTCGCGTGCTAACGGGGAACGAACCATACGAGGCCTTTTAAAAAGAAGGAGGTCACGGCGACCTTCTTTTTAGGATGCTGGAATCTGAAGAATTCACTTCCAGCGAACACATACATACCTCGTAAATCATCTTCGCCATCATAGCGGGCGTTTGACGATACACCTCCTTCATATTACATCAGGCTTTAGTGCACCGACCGACTTCTTTTTTTTTTCTTCGTTTTTGTTAAATTCCACCCATTAATATAGAGTATTAGTAGATCGTTCCTACACCCCAATGACGATATCCGATAGCGATACCAGGCATGGGCGAAGGCGGCGCCGGATTATCGCGTTTCGTTATCGGAGTCATTTAATTAAACGTTCTACGAAAACTCTCTATTAAGGTATAAATGTTCGCGTAGCGTTGTCGATAGGGATCTTGGCACCATACCCTGCTTATACGTTACGATGACTCGCAACGGACACTGCGAGTCACGTGAACCAATCTATGGCTCGGTGGATGTCACGTGCCTTCCGGTTGGGTGGAGCGAGAGACTGGAGTTGCGTGACACGCTGCTCCGCGACACTGTTAGCGCGAACAAGCTGTCGCCGATTTTTTTCTATTCTTTTTTTCTCTGATGGCAATAGACCGATCTCACCACCCAGTTTCGTTACGCCGCCGCTACCGGAATGCATCGTGGGGGCTGTAGTCTTTCGGCACGCGCGACGACCCCGCTGCAAGTCTGCACGAGCAGAGCACGAGACGGCACACGCAGATCTCGTGCACTGCCGCATGCCTCCTGCGGACTACAGTTATGGCAGTGTCACGCATGCGTGGAACGCCTAGTGAGATAGGTCTATTATTCCGCCGGTATATTTTGTGCGGTTACGAAGCGCTTTATTTCTTGGAATCATTACGCACGTGCAAAACGCGACCTATAGCATTCGCTGCTCTAAATGCGCGCGAGCGTGGAGCGGTTTTTGGATCGCTTCAAATCTACCACCAGAGGAATTCGCCGTGAGTATCAGCGATTTTCGTCGCTTGCTTTTTGAACCTACTTTTACGGCTTGGTCTTTAAACCGCCAGGTGCTGTGAATATCTGATTCGCTCGAGAAGGCTGGTGACCGAACCTGCCGCGCCACGGCTTTTTTTGGTGGAGCCGCTCGGTGCCGTAGAGTTTTGCTGGAGTCGCCAATCGAACGACTGTCGTAAAAACTACTCTAGTGGTGGAAAGAGCTTAGTTGGAGCACTAGCCTGAGGGATAAACATTTGATGCTCGCCAGTACCCTTTCGAAGTAAAATGCGAGAAAGCGCCGAAATCGTGTTCGCGCTAACCGTGCCACGCAGTGTGCATCATAAGGTAAAGAAACTCCCTTGACAGAAGAGAAGAATCGATGACGCGATTTTTTCCCATTGGTTTCCCGTTTTTTTTCTGGTTACTTTATGTATTCGATTATTTTCTTTTTTACAGTTATGACATTGATGATCAGAATCGATATTAAGGTGCAACCCCACCCTTGGTTAGTGTGATTCTGAACCAACAGATGGCGCTGGGATCTCCTTCCAGGCCTGTACATCAATGCGAGAAATCGAGTGTGGTGGCGCTTCGATACAGTGGGGTATTTTTCTATATCCTGAATTGGACATCCCTGGTTCCTTGCCCTTTTTCTCTGCACGAGCTTTCTTTGGAACGCGAACGGCTGCGCCAGTTCTCGTGCAAGGTGGCCAGTTACCTACGCTCCGAGCTCACGTCTCCAGCAAATGTGGGCCGAACAAAAGCCGAAAATCGTCCTGAGCCAAACGGCGAGGCACATGCACAACAAAACCACCGACGCGTTGAAAATTGTAAAATTGCCTGTGCTCCGTTATCGGAGATTTCAGAGGCCAATTACACATATTTCAATGTGATCAGATTCATATTGTCACGAATGAAGGTGACGAGAGGACGAACAGTGAACTGAAAAATAAAGGTTTAGTCGGCGAACTTGTGCCAAACAGAATAAGTAAGAGAGAAAGAGCTTCAAAGCAGCAGAAAAGCAACCGGCGATTCGGCAGCGTAGGGCTGAACTCCATGAGACGAATATGCTGCGAATAACCGACGAATTTTGGCCGGCGGCTTTTGCTCTGCGCGTGGAATCAACACTGTGGCTGCTACGTCGCGCGCAAAACGAGCGTGACTGGCGTGCCGTCGGGCGGCGTTCGCTAGTTATTCGTCACATGGTTCGTTCCATGGAGTTCAGCCTTAAGGGCACAGGGTAAGGCAAAAATGAAAAAAAATCGATTTTAGTTTTTTTCGCAATTTAACAAGTTTAGTTCTTTCTGCACATTTTCCATTGTCACAGTGTTCTTTAAAAGTTATATTTCGGGCTGAAAATCACTTCTTCCGAAAGCAAGTAGCAGGTGACCACGCCTCCTTTTGGGATACGCCCCCTGTTTATCAATAAATTTTGCCACAAAACAAATTCAACACCAGACGTAAAGGCTTGCCCAGTAACAGATAATCTTAAAAAAATTATCTGACAACTATTGCATAGCATTTTTTCAACCAAGACAATCCCGAGACGCTGTGCACGTTTTTTCCAGGTGTGTACCATGTGTACTTTCAAGTTTTTGTGTTTTGTAACGACAAAATGGCGGTATTGGATGCTGTTCTTTCATTCAATGGTGGTAGCATTGCACAAGCCAATGTTTTGAAGTCGTGTGGATGGAACCATGTGTGGAACACCATCAAGTGGCTGAGGGAAGTTGACATCACTCGAATATACTTTACGGACCACGCGACATGGCAGGTCACAAAAGAGGCCCGGCAATCAAGGCGATAAGCCGAAAAGCAAAGACATGACTTTAGCAATGCCTTCCGAGCTGGCGGCTATTGAAAAAATGACTCTAAGGCTGTTGGTGCCAATAGAAATTTGTTATTCACCTGTTTTTTTACTTTAAACTGAATTATCTCAAAACAGTGTTTTTTAGTACATAGGTACCATTTTTTCCTTAACCTGACATTATAGAGGGTTGATTTTTTATTCCTACCACCTACATGGGTGTTGAAAGATACTGAACTAGAATTAAAAATATGCACCCAGCAGTTTTTGAGTAATATTTTTTTTAATACATAAAAAAACTAAAATTTCAGTAATAAAATAAAAAAATTGAAAAAAATACTTATTTTAGATTGGTTGAAATAATTCTAGTTCAGTAGATAGAACACTAAATTTCGAACAAAATGATATATACATGACCGGAATACTCCTAATAGTCACCGAGAAAAATGTTCCTCAACATGGCCTCAAATGCATGGGGAGCATAGGACTTACCCTGTGCCCTTAAAGGGCAACTCCGCTCAATTCCGTAGATTTCGGGATAATGAGTGATTTCGAATCAAAAAAGCCCTAGTAAAAGACACGACGTCGTTTGCTTCGCGAAAAATGGGATATATATTTTTAAATCTAATTTTAAACACGAGCGGAAATCGAAACCGAAACTTCGGCTCCGTCCGGCAACATTGGCCTCGGGCCGCCAAGTACATGGCCATCACGTGGTACGAGATGTCACGTGATCCTCGGCCCAACGACGGGGCAGGATGGGGGCGGGCGTGTGGCAGGCGCGAGTGTCGTCTGCTCTGCACCGCACTCTTCGCCACGTTTTGGTGTCTACGGCATTCGACGACGTCTGCACAACTGCGGCATAAGTCTGCGCACGTGGTGTCCATAGTGTGGACGAAACTCCGAGAGACAATAATCACAAACGGTGAGACGACGACAGTGGTTGTGACACGAAAGACTGGAGGTAACGGCGGGACCACTGCGGGCGGCCGGTTTGCTCCCAAGAAGCGCGCTGCGCAGGCGCGTACGCCAATCACGTGGGACACCGCTGAGCGCAGAGAGGCAACGTTGCTGACGTCATGCGCTTCGCTCGATCGGAGAAGTAAAGACGAGCAAAGAGGGCCATGAAGATGACGCTTAGCTCAGTGTTGGCTTCGCCCATGCCGTAGCCCTGACTGCGCTGTTGGTTGCGCCTGAATTCGCCCGCTCGAGTCAGCCGATTTCGGCAACTTGGCGAGTTGCAAGTTTGCGGACCGTTTAAGAAACATTCAGGCAGAACTGCGTCGTAATATTTGAAGTGTGGTCTTTCTGAAGGCGATACATAGAAGAGGACTGCATTGTTTTTCAAAACCAAAAGTGAAGCGGAGTTGCCCTTTAACAGAAAGCGAGAGCGAGAGTGCCTCGACAAGGTCGCGGGCAGCTGCTTATCTACAGTGCGTCACTATCTCGAAAGTTCGTCAGAAAGGTTCGAGCGTCCGCGCGCTCGGGGCGTGGATGAATAGACCGATCTCACCAAGCGTTCCACGCATGCGTGACGCCGCCATAACTGTAGTTCGTAGGAGGCAGACGCCAGTTCACGAGAGAGCTCATGCCGCCTCGTGCTCTGCTCGCGCAGACCTCCAGCAGGGTTGTCGCGCGTGCAGAAAGACTACAGCTCCCACGATGCATGTCGGCAGCGGTGGCGTACTCAAACTAGCTGGTGAGATCGGTCTCAGACAGCGGGGCAAAGCTGCTGTCTGTGCAAGAATGAACGCGAATCTTCTATACTTCGTTTCAGCTTGGGTCCAGACGCAGCCGATGCTACAAGCGCGAGCTCGGGGCTTTCAGAGTCCCTGCCAAGCACGCGCGCCTCGTGCAGTGCAAGCACTGTTCAGGGCCACAGGCTCGCGCTTCTAGCATCGGCTGCGTCTGGACCCAAGCTGAAACGAAGTATGCAAGTCCCAGTGACCGAGCGTTGGTTTTTTCTCGGCTCTGCGGGTGGCAATATGACGGGCCGGCCCTCTTTGTCGCGCATGTGTTTGGCTCTTTGTGGATGGAAAACGTAATGACGTGATAGACTTGGGCTCTCGAAATTCTAGCTTGAGGAATTAACTACGCTTAAAAATCAAAACAAATGAACTATTTTTCTGACGGTCTGGTGTCTCATTTAGGTAGCTGGGTGTTTATTACGTCCAAAACCACGAGACTGGAAAACCCGCAAAAATGTTACACTCTGGTTTTGATGTTGAGGTCGGTAAACCCAAAGTAGGACTGGCGCGGGAGTCATAATAAAAAAATGCCGAGGTTAACAATTAACTCACAGCAATTAAATGATAAGAACTAGTTTGGTCACCGAATCCAGTGATAAATGCAATGAATGACCAGGCAAAGATTCTGGGTCTGTGGATAGCTTTTGCAACATAGTTTAAACAAAGTACAAAGTGTCACAAAAAAAAAAAAAAAATTACAGTTTTTTTTTTTACCGCAAGAATAATTTAGTCATTGCCGAACGCTCATTTTCTTGGCTCCAGCAGGTAGCGCTAGAGGTCACAAACAGATGCCAAAGTTTCAGCCCAATTCGATACATTATTCGAAGTTTATAAGCGATTTTCTGAAAAGTTCAATAGAAAAATGGCGGCCGGCGGGGTTTTCGAACAACATGAAACCCAACCAGAAACCGTGGGAAACGGGCAAAAATGGGCTCCATTTTCTTGTTGAAATTTTCAGGAATCAACTTATAACTTTTGAATAAGGTGTCCGTTCGGGATGAAACTTTAGCATATGGCCAGGGACCTAGCGCTAACCTTTGCGCGGAGAGTGGAGACGTTAGGTGATGCGTAGGTTTATTTTTGCGGTAAAAAAAAGAACCTCTGTAATTTTTTGTTAGACATCCTGTACCAGTACCACATAAACCAATTTGCGTGATTTGTGTGTGCAAGTAGTGGTGTGCATAAATAAAAAAAAGATGCAAACGGATACAGTTTGACGTTGTACAAAATATAGTGCCATCAAGCACGCACATGGTACGCTGATGAAGAATGAAGCATTTTATTACACTAAGCGTTGAGCGTATCGAAAGTTAAGGGTGCACTCAAAAGCTAAAGCTTGTAACAACACATACTGGGCCCAGGCCGTTATTTTTTAATGCTCATAGTACTCTATTGCCCTCAGGTTTGGCGTAAGCTGTCTCCTGTTTGCTCACAACAAAAAAGAAGAAACATTCTAACTCTGGGTTGATAGGAAACACTTCACCTGTCAATCATCTCGGCGCCGACTATGAGTATTCACTGCCTGCCAACGGTCGCGTACTTAAAACGAGATTTTTCCACGTGATTTCATTATCGCAATTGTTCTTGACAAATAACAATGTTTACTGAAGCAAGTGGTCACATGTGAAACTTAGAATATTTTGTATTGATTGTGGCACACGTGGCGAGTTGCATAGGTTTTTTTTACAATCCGCGAAATAGAATTTTCCTGGGTTACCTTGGTATCTAATGCATGTAACACACAACAGAGCACGAAATGAATCGCAGTGGGAAACGAAAACAATAATGATAAACAAGCGTGTAATCACGCGAAAACTGAGGGCGCATTGCACATATACAGAAGGTAGCTTTTGTTTCACTATACTATGTCTCATCCTGATATGGACTAAAGGCCAAAGCCACGGGCCGCCAGGTCCAATCACGTTACACGCTAAACTGAGCATGCTTAACATTGAATAGGGGTGGACGAATAATGCTCCGAACCAAAAGCGCTGCATTATCTTCTATAGCTTCGACACTGCAGAAGTCGTGTGTCGTAGCTTTCTTTCCGATGTAAAATTGATGAGTCACTCAGTGATGTTCAATTCGAACACTGTCCACCCATACACATTAGTGATCTATAGACAGAGGCACCGACGCGTGCATCGAAGCGAAATACCACGCAATTTCTAAGTGGCTTGTGATGGGATCTGGTGACCCATAGCTTTTACCTTTAGTCCATCATGGGGTGACGCCGAGTATAAGTACATTGACCAGTAATGTATTTGGTTTTTTGTGCGAGCGAACGGTGACACAAGTGCGAGCATACTGCCCTGAACTACACTTCCAGTGAACAAGTGCACCTCCAAAGCATCGAGCTCGCTTTTATGGCTTTTCGTGCGTCAAAGCTTTGAAAACACAATTATAATCAATTCTAGTATTTCAATTATTTTATTATGTGCGATTTTGTCTTTTGCGTTCACGTGCCATTTTCTTAGTTATGTAATATTTTCCCAGAAGTTCGACATCTATAGTCTGTTTCATCACATGTGAGGCCGCATAATCAAAGATGTAGACAAAAAAAGAAAAAAGAATGCGAACACGCGAACACACACTAAAAATGCAATGTAACGGCGCATTCAAAATTAGTCGCTAGTTTTTTAGAGAGCGGCAGTTTCGTAGGACGACATTGTTACCCGTTGACGATTACAAAAAGTGCAGTACAATTGTTAGCTCAGGATCTTTAACGTGCATTACGCAGTATATGTGGTACATGATCGCACGACGGTAGGGATGCAGATGGGCGACTGATCCCAGGGTCCCTGCTAAGCAAGCCTCACAAGTACCGCCAACCATTGTTGTGGAAACGCCCAAGACACGTGCCACGAGCGGGTGCTCCGCCGCCATTCGCTTTCAAGGACCAGTCATTTTATGCTTCGTTTCAGTTCCAGTCCAGACGCAGCCGATGACACTGAGCGCGAGCTCCGCGAGCTTCGGCGTCCTGCCAAGCACGCGCGCTCGTGCAGGTGCATACGCCGTTCAGGGCCACATGCTCGCGCTCGTATCATTGGCTGCGTCTGGACCGAAGCTCCAAACGTGATGTATAGTGCTGGGCCGCCATTTGCCCCAAGGGCCAGCTCGAGAGACGGGCCTCGTGCACTGGCACATTTAAGGTTACTTGAAAGACCAACGCAAACACTATCGAAGGGATTTATACTGCTCTCACCCTAGCATGGACTAACCGCGAAGGCTGTGCTAGCGCGAGCGGCCAGCCCTGACTGCCTTGACTAGGAGCACCTGCTGCACGAGCGCCCGTGCAGCCGCCGTGGCTTCATTCAGCGCGACTAGCTCGCGCTTTTGCTTGCACGCGCGGCTAACAATAGTCCATACTAAGGTGAGACCCGGCATAGTCTCGCTGAAGTTCTGAGGCTCGAGCTTTGGGAATCGCTCGAGCGGCCGTATTTCTTCGAGCTCCGCTGAATAAGCTTCAATACACCAATTCTGGGAGTCATTTGTGATGTGAAAATGGCTCCTTGACTTTCCGGAACATCACGGGATACGCCAAGTGAGTTTTCTTGCGAAGAAATCCAATTTTCTTCGAAACCTTCAAATCTGAGAACGGCAGGCCAGCCGAACGGTAAGCCCAACGTTGGGCTTAGCGTGGCATGGCGTCGCCAAGCCCCACGGCCTTGGTCCCAACCCAGCCCGCTATCGCAACCTCCGAAACCCAGCAGGGAACTGTAATCACCCAGACCCTCTCTGAATCCAACTCTAACGTTGGGGCGAGTATTTTCGCTGAGCACCGGTACATGAATCCGGCTACTACACGACACCTTATCGCCAAACCTACCCGGCGACGCGCTGCCACCGACGTTGCTTCACTGAATGAAGATGACGACAATGTCTCTAGCAAGAGATCAAGAAAACCCAGCGGAACCAGTACATGCTCAAACCTGTCTGACTTGTCGGAGCTCCAAGCTGGAACCAATATGGACACCTACGAAACGAGCAATGGGCCCGAAGATACGAACGATGACTGTGAGCAGACGTGGCAAGAAGTCCATTATGGAAAGAAGAAGCAAAGGGCAAGTAAGAATCTTTCCAATTTTCTTACTGCCGCGGCTATGGACCCAAACAGCGACGAACTAGAGGAACGCTTCAATGTCGTCTTCCACTCGAAGGAACCGTACGATCTCGCGAGCATTCCAGCAGCATCTCTACAAAGAAACATTCTAACGAAACTAGGCCTAAACCTGGCCGCATGCCAGAAAACAGAGCTACCGACATTCCGCGTGAACAAGGCAGCCAACACAATTACCGTAACAGTACGAGACCGAAAACACGTTGCACTACTGCTCAAGGTAACGTCGATCAAAGCGCCTGAGAAAGCAGTTGAGGTCGTCGGTCACGAAACGCCACCAAGGGACACGTGCAGAGGAGTAGCACACGGAATAGACCCGCAAGAGACATCGAAACAGCTAGAAGAAGCTCTTTCAAGCCGATCCCACGAAATCATACATGCTAGGCCTCTCGGCGGTCGAGGCCTCGCCCTTGTCACGTTCGTGGGCAAACGACCACCGAGAAGCATCGTGTATCATGGCCTCATCATACGAGTCACACTCTACAAACCAACAACCATGATGTGCCAGAGGTGTCAAGGCCTCGGACACAAGGAAAATGTGTGCACACGCAAACCCCGATGCAGGGATTGCGGTTGTATCTTCCTGGAAGGACACGTGTGCGAACGGCAATATTGCACCAACTGCAAAGCATCAACCCACTTGGCCGCAGACCCAACCTGCCCCACACGCCAGCGTGTCAATTTGATACTTCAAGCGAGAGCACAAGGAGGAGGAGCCAGGGGAAGCAAGGGAAAAGGAGGAAGCACCTCAAACTCGCAGAAACCGCCGAGGGTAACGCCGGAAGACTACCCGACACTGAAGCAACCAGGCATTCTCTCAAACAACGAGAGAACTAAGAACGACCCTTACCACGGAGCACGCACCGCTGAAGAAAAGTCTAGAAGCCAGTCGCGTCAAAAACTTGAAGGAACCAATTCTCGTCACCGTTCACCATCTCTGCGACGCAACAACCACCGAGGCCCCAGCTACGCGCACATGGCCCGCAGAGATGGAAACAAGGGTTACTACGCTAACGACGAAGCCGAAATCAAGGCCTGGCAGAAGGAACTCCACGCCATGGAAGCCGAAGACAAATCAGACACAGCAATCCTGAAACAAATGAAAGTAGATCTCCTTAAATTTGAGAGAAAGATCGAAGAGGACAAACAAAAACGAGAAGCCCGCAAGGCAACTATCGCCAGGCGTCTCAAGGAAGCAATGGAGACCCGCAAGGCAATCCAAGATGCGAATCAGCAAGAACGGGAGCAAACCCGTCGAGAATCTTCGCAGGAACAGCGAGTAATCTCCACCAGGGAGCCCACTCCACCAAAGCAAGCAGCACCAACGAATCAGATAAACTGGCAACAGATGTTCCTCCAGTTTCAACAACAGATCCAACAACAAATGAACCAACAAATGCAGCAAACGCAACAACAGATGCAGCAACAAATGCAACAAACACAGCAACAAATGCAGCAATTCCAGCAAACAATCCTCCAGAAGCTTGGACCAGCACCTACGACAAGCCAGGCCATGCCCGAACATGTCTGCTAACCACGATCGGACGGGCTCGTTGCGAATCCTACAATGGAATTGTCGCAGCCTCCCACGACGCAAGTCCGAACTACTCGTGCACATCAAAGATTACAAGTTTGATATCCTCCTGCTGCAAGAAACTAGAACAAACGACATCGAACTATCAGGGTACTTGAAATTCTCAAATCCCTCCATTAAACGACAGAATCTCGCAACTGCACATATCAGACCTGGGGAATGGGAAGTCAGGGCACAAGTCAACCTGTTTGTAAGCAAGAACCTGCCATGCATTCAGCTGGATACATCCCAGTGGTGTTTAGACTCCCAAGAGATTACTGCAGTAAGAATTGCTCTCCATGCAACCAAGAGACGACTTGTTGTAGCGTCAGCATATACATGCCCTGGCCGTCAATGGAACTTTGAATGGATCACCCACTTAAAGAATGAATATCCGGATGACTACCTCATTCTGGGTGGAGACCTTAACACCAAACTCGAAGACTGGAACATTAACCAGCTTAACCAGAAAACCAGAAGACTCCTTGAAATCATAGAGCACAATAAACTCGAACTGGTAAACGACACTACCAAACCAACGAGGCATGCTGCAGCAAGCAATCAAACTGACTCCATCATCGACGTCACTTTAGCAACCCCAGCCACAGCCCGCAAGCTCAGCTGGGACACGATGCGGGATGCGTGGGGTAGTGATCACTTCCCGATAATTATTGACGCGGCAATCGGAAGCAACAACCTCAAACCCAAACGTCCCACTCAAACTATAATCTGGGACAAGTTTAGAGAGAACCTAGAAGAGCAAAGGGAAGACCTGCAGCCACACCAGATCACCGCACTGCTAACGGCAGCCACCCACCTGGCCACTGAAGTAAGGAAGTCAGAGATGACACACCTGAACCAGACTACCACCTCCTGGCCCTTTGGGACAAGAGAACCAGAGCTCTTGAAAAGTACCGTAAAGGAAAACTAAAGAAACATCTCGACAAAGTCAACCGACTAACTGAGGAGGCCAACAAATATTCATGACAACTAGCCACCGAACGATGGTTGGATTACTGCGAAACCTTCGACAAGAACACCAGCATTGGGGATGTATGGAGAACGTTCAACTCTATGCTGGGCAAACGAAAGGGAGTCAGCCCCATCCCAGTAATAGCCCTTCTTTCGAACGAAGCAACAGAGGACATCCTAGACAAACTGGGGGAAATTTTCTTCCCGCAACCCACCACCAAACCAAAAGCCGAGATATACCTACCCAAGCATGCAGGACCATCGGAAAAACCCCAAGACCTCCCCTTTACTGAGTGGGAACTTGGAGCTGCGATTCACCACTGCCGAACCAAAAGTGCACCAGGCCACGATGGCATTACGGTCTCAATGCTTAGAAACGCACCCCATACAACCAAACTCGTTATCCTAAAATGGTTCAACGATATATGGGAATCAGGGCAGCTGCCCGAAGAATGGAAGCTCTCCCTCGTCACTCCCATACCCAAGCCAGGGAAACCAGCGAGGGACCCCAAAAACGTACGACCGATTTCGCTTACATCAATCATGGGTAAGCTCCTTGAACGTATGGTGCTTGCCAGAATCCAATACAACGCAGAAAATCTAGGCATCTTCCATCCCACGCAAACAGGTTTTAGGGCAAATCTCAGCACTCATGACAGCTTATCTATGATCTATAAAGACGTCGTTGACATGCACCCAGCCAAGAAACAAATGCGAGTGATTGCATCCATAGATATCAAAAAGGCCTTCGATACTGTCCCCCACGAGTCCATAATAGACAAGATGGAACAACAGGGTCTTGGCGGAAAACAACTCGACTTTGTCAAATCCTTCCTCACGGGACGCACCTACAAGATTAGAGCTGGTTGTGGCAAAGACGGCAGGGAAGGACGCACGCATGAAAACAACATTGGCGTTCCGCAGGGAGCCGTACTATCCCCAACTCTATTCAATATAGTAATGGCACCGCTCTTATGGAAGCTGTATGAAATTCCCCACCTCAAAGCCACTGCGTACGCAGACGATGTGACCATATGGACACACGAAGGGAACCCCGAACTGCAAGCAGCAGCTCTGCAAAGAGGACTCAACACCATCGAATCATATCTTAACGAAGTAGGAATGTACCCTTCACCTGAAAAAACAAAGTACACAATATATGGAAGGAATCAGAACAACAAAAACCTAGGGCTCACCTTTGCCGGAAACCCAATCCAACGAGAAAACTCCATAAAAATTTTAGGAGTAAACTTTGGATACTCGCCAAAGAACACCACAGCCTGGATCACCGAAACAATTAAAAAATGGAAACAAGGCATCAATTTGGTTAAGCGCATCTCACCCAAGATGGGCGGCGCGGGGGAAAAGACTGCAAAGAAGTTGGTCATGTCAGTGCTAGTCTCAAAAATCACTTATGCGGCGGGATTTTATCCCCTCACCCGGCGACATCACAACCGACTCAAGACCTTGCTAAATGAAGCAAGAAGAACCATTCTTGGACTCCCGAAACACACCCAGAGAGAGGAGCTGGCCAAGTGTATCTTCATCCCGGATATCGCTGACCTGATCCAGCAGCAGAGAGACGCTCAAGCCTCTCGCCTACAACATACGAACGAAGGCAGGATGATTGCGAAATTCATGGGGGTACAAATCCAGGCAGATCCTCCAATTCCCAAAGACCCCCTCCATGGGAACTCATCGATGTGACAGAAGGCTCCAAACCCCTACCTAAGAACATGGATGCAGATAGACACAAGAAACGCCGGGAACATTACGCAAGACAACACAAGAAAGACCTAGCACAGATACTAACAACCCCTAACAACATGGTGGCTTACGCAGACGCTAGCCTCGGCACCACAGGCTGGGCCACTGCAGTCACCTACCTCAAGAAACACGCATCCTGGACAGTGACCCAAGGCACTCCCCTAGGCCATCACACACCAGAATATGCAGAATGCAAGGCTGTCCTGCAGGCCATTGAAGGGGCTACACCCTACTTAGGAACTGACCAGCAGCTAGTTCTCTATACAGACTCTCAAGAAGTGGTTAGAGAACTTAGACAACACAAGTACTCTGCAAGTCCCACCATAAAAGCAATCTTTGACTCTGCAATCCGACTATACCGGAACAAGGGGGCCAGGATCAGCGTCAGGTGGGTCCCCGGACATGAGGGAATACCCGGCAACGAGCTTGCACACGAAGCCGCGCAGCAAGCGATGAGAAACCTCACGCAACCGTCCCTGCAGCCCCGGCCTTCGGACGTCAGCCCGTCACACCCGCAACCGAGCGATTGCAACGACAATCCTCATGAGGACCAGGATACATACGACCCCGTTGAAGAACTGCGCCTAGACCAACGAACAAGGAAACGCCTCCTAGTAAGATCCTGGTCCCCAGAGGAACACCCTATCCCGAAGGACACATTTCGAAGAAAAGAAATGGTGCTGCTACGGCGCATTCGCACTGGCGGAGCGGTGACTCCTAACCTCCAATACAAATTCGAACTCTATGCCCTCAAGAAAGAACACCCTTACGCAGTACCACCTGACCCCCGGTGCAAACTTTGCAGGGAGGAGGATTCGCGCCCCAGTTTGCACCACATACTCTGGGACTGCGAAGGTCTCAAAACTTACAGGTGCCTCATCTTCAGCAAGATGGAACAAATCGACCGGCCGAGCAATCTCCGGGATTGGACGCACCCGGCGGGCGATTCCCAACGAAAGACTCGGGTGCTGAGATCACTATTAGAGTATATCTCTACAGGCGGCCTGACCTCCTGCATTTAAACCCCCTTCCCCGATTTCCCCAAAAGACGACGCCAGACCACAAGGTCACCGCGTTGCGATGACTTCGGTCATCG
>JAZHYW010011000.1:0-58514 GCA_037355805.1 Ixodes ricinus | reverse complement strand
ATTCTCATCACGGCGAAGGGAAACGAACACATACTGGAAGCAAGTGCTTGTACTGTTTTTTCAACCCGCGGTGCCATTCTCAGCATTCGTGCGTACGACACCTGACACGCTTGTTTTCCATAGCCGCGGGGCTATGGAAAACAAGCGTGTGAGGTGTCGCTTTTCTGGAAAACAAGCTATGGAAAACAAGCGTGTCAGGTGTCGCTTGCTATGGAAAACAAGCGTGTCTCGACACAAGGTGTCGAATCTCTACACAAGGTGTGTCGAGATTCGACAAGGTGGCCGAATTTCGACGCACCTGGTCGAACGATTATCGCTGGCGATTTTAATTGTGTGCTGACCGAGAGGGATTGCTCGAAGCGGCTGAAAGCGGACGCCAGCCGGGTGGAACTGCGAAAACTGCTGCGCGACTTCGACCTGGTGGACTCTAAGGACAACGAGGAAACAGTCGACCCAACGTACACGCATTGGCAAGGAAATTGCCATGCTCGACTAGATCGTATCTACTTCTCGGGAGAATTTTCAACAACGACGCCGATATTAGAAGTCCTACCCTTGGCGTTCTCGGACCACGCTCGGGTCACGGTAACGCTGGGTAGACCCGTGCCGCGAACCCAGAAGTCCTCATGGTGGAGCGGCTGGAAGCTAAACGAAAGCCTCATCGAGGACGAACAACTGCGCAAGCAGATAATGAGACTTCCTTGGGGCCTAAACGGGAGGTGCGCCCATGAACGCGGTGACCTGTGAGGAGCTGAAAGAGGACGTCAAGCTCAAAGCGTTCCGGCACAGTCAGAAAGCGGCACGCAAAGGGCGGATAAGCGCCGCTTGACAAAGACCCTGGAAATCCCCATCGCGGAGGAAAAGTGTTCCCAGGGGCTCTTCACTCAAGATATCCACGATTGCAAGGGCAGACTTTTGGAGCTCCTCGAAAAGGAGTACCGCGGTGCCATGGTCGAAGCAGAACGCTGTTCCTTGAGAGATGAAGACCCGAGCAAAATATTCAAGAAGAAGGAACGCCAGCAGGCTTCCCGCAACAAGATCGGGAAGCTCAAAGTAGGTGACGTCGAGGTTACCCGGCAAGAAGAAATCGAAGACGCGTTTGTGGGGGCCTACACCGACCTGTTCACGAGTGGAGGACGTCGGCGTTCTCCAAATGACTGGAGTGGCGCTGCCAAGATATCCACAAAGGTCAGAGAACAAATAAACCGGAAAATAACGGCATCAGAGGTTGAGAAGACTATCAAAGAATTAGCTCCGCGCAAGTCGCTAGGAGTGGACGGGCTCGGTAGCCAGTTCCACAAGACGTTCTCAGCCCAGCTGTGTCCTATCCTGCGAGACGTGTACGCCAACATACTGAAGCGAGGACTGCTGCCGCCATCCATGCGACAGGCGGTAACGGTGCTCATCCAGAAGAAAAACTCGAAGAGAATACCGAAGGTGGACCATTTCGAGCCCATCAGTCAGCTAACAAGCGACTATAAAATCCTAGCCAAGACTTCTGGCAAAGCGACTGGAGTGGGGTCTACGGGACGTCGTCGGAGAGCACCAGACCTATGACATCAAGGGACGGACCATCAGCACCAACCTGCACGCGATGCGAATCGTGTGCGAGGCAGCGCAGGTGTTGAAGCGTCCAGTGGCAGTGCTTCAGGCAGATCTGAGCAAAGCCTTCGACCGGGATCGCCATTCGTTCCTCTTCCGGCTTTATGGAGGAGTGTGGGATCGGGGCGCGGCTGCTAAGGTATGTGCAGCTGTGCTACCGTGACATCACGACGCGGCTCCTGGTCAACGGCAACAGGACGGCTTCCATCGCAGTTACCCGATCCGTGCGACAGGGCTGTCCGATGTCGCATATTCTGTTCGCATTGTACCTGGAACCGTTGTGCAGGGCCATTGTCGGTGACGCGAGCATTCGTGGGCTGTCCCTAGCTTCGGGTAAGCTTAAAGTGCTCGCCTACGCGGACGACGTCACGGTGTTGTGCTCGTCAAGGACGCAAGTGCGCGCTGTAACCCAACACATCGCAGACTTTTGCAGTGTCTCGGGTGCGGTGGTGAACGCAGACAAATCTGTCGGCGCCTGGCTTGGAGACTGGGACTTGAAACCGAAGCAGTTCCTCGGAGTCACCTAGACGACGTGAGTTTCGAACTATCTAGGGCTCGGCTTGACCGCAGAGCAACTGAGTAGCCGATGCGGTTGTTTGTGACATTAATCGCCTCAGAAGCAAGGTGCTTGACTGGCATGCCAGGGAACTCTCTTCGTTAAATCGTGCATTTATTTGCCACTCTGTTTTTTTCCCGATCGTTTGGTATGCGGCACAAGTGTTGCCGTGCTCCCAAAGTGACGTGGCGAAGGTTTACCGTTTTTTCGCAACGTTTGTTTGGGACTCGTGTTTTGAACATATGAGGCATGGCAACCTATTTGTAAACCAGAAGAAAGGAGGCTTGGGTCTTGTAAACGTAGAACTTTAGCTGTAAGTACAGCGTTTTCTCTTTTGCGATCAAGGCAATCCTCTCGTGCTTTCTGCGCTTAAAGAGCTGGGAGGAAGCTTTTTGGGGCCTTGGCTCAAGGGAGACACTGGGGACTTCCGGGCACGTGTCCTGAAGTTTTACCAGAAAATAGCAGCGGGGAAGGAATTTTCCGAGCCCGCTTTTCCGGCAGTACCTGCAGATAGTTAAGAAGAAATCTCTTTACTGGGACAGAGTTGATTTGCTCATACCGCCCCACTCTATCGCAGCTTTCCGGGAAGTATTTCGTCGCTTACGTAGACTACCCTGTAAGAACAACAGTCAAACATTTTTTTCTACGCTTCCATTTTGAAGTGCTGCCGGTCAAGACGTGGCTGGTTGAGAAAGGCTTCTTTGAACCGTTGTCAACAAATTGTGCGTTGTGTCCATTGCCCGAAACACTTGAACATGTGTTTTTGTATTGTACGAATGCGGAGCTTTTTGGGCAGAACTTCGAGCAGTGCTGCAGATAGATCTTTACGCAGAAAAAATTGGGTTGTGGGGATATTTATACAGCGTGTAGTTGGTCAGCCATTTTTAAAGTTGCGACGAGTCACTCGCTGTAGATGAGCAATTTAGCCAGTGTGGTACAACCGCTAGCCTGGGGTCTTTAACGTGCCCACGCAGTAGTGATACACGACCGCACGCCGGTACGATGCTCATCCAGATCGAAACGGGCAGGGGTGGGGCTCGAACCCAGGATCCCTGGGTTCTGCAGCGCGAGTTTTCGCTCCACGGGCGAATCTTTACGCAGAGTGGAAGAGCGCAATGTTTTTGCTTTTCGGCGACAGTGCGCAGAGTAGGGCATGGGAGCTGCTGGCACTCCTCGGTCTATATGCGCTGTGGCGGTCGAGGACGGATCACTTGGAGGTCCGAGAGGGATCCAAGCCCGCGTGGCAACACTTCTGCGACGGCTTTCGGTACGTGAGCAGCCTTCTTGAGGCGACGGAGCAACAAGGGCTTGAATGTTGGTCGCTGTTTGGAGCGCGTTTGCATAACTGCGCTCTAAAGGCTCAGTGGTAAATGAAAATTACCGGGCCACTGCGCGAGTGGCTGGGGTGCATGTGTCGTTACAGAGAAATGATCAGAGCGCAATACATTTTGAATTTGAATGTGAATCACGGTCCTCGCCTGTTAAACAGCGATCGCTGACATGATAAGTGTAAAACAACCAATGTGATAATTTTAAAACTTTGTAAATAAACATACCTTTAATAAAAAGTAAAAAAAAAGGGGGATCGGTGGTCGAGTAGGTTAGCGCACACCAACTCAGACCACGTGAAGCGAAAGCTCGCTCAGCAGAACCCAGGATCCTGGGCTCAATCCCCACCCCTGCCCGTTTCGATCTGGTTGAGCATCGTACCGGCGTGCGGTCGTGTATCACTACTGCGTGATGCACTTTAAAGGCACCAGGCTAGCGATTGTACTGCACTGGATAATCTCTCATCCACAGCCGGAGACAAGTCGCCCGTTAAGGCAGACTAAGTTCTAGGCTGTATAAAAACATTATTGTTTTTTGCCAAAGCCACGCTATGACAACTCGCTCTAGACGACGCTCCCGGCGCGGTGTCGAGAGCGTCCGCTACGCGCAGACTTCCCAATGGTCAGGCCAGAGCCAAGTCAAGGAGGTGTTGGGCTCGAAATCTCGCCTGTTCGACACCGATTCAATGGACGCCGGCATGATAATATAGGGCAAACAACTGCGTTGCCACGGCTATACCATGGCAACGCAGTTGTTTGCTCATTATTCATGGCGGCGTCCGATTAACTTTTGTAATCATGATGATAATTACCCGAGATTGTAATAATAAGAAACTTAGGGGAAAAAAACACGAAACATTAAATGGATTATTTCAATAGCCGAAAGAGTAGAGAAGGCATTTCGTGGCCACGCCTACTTCCGCTACACTTCGCTCCATGCATGGAGAATACGGACGCCGCCTCCGGCCATTATGACCTCCTTGTACTTGATGGTGTCAGATAAATCATTCAAACGCTCGCCTTCGGCACGCATCAGGCAGCTCACAACAACAAAGTGGTGGACAGAGTTGCATCAATGAAAACACCCTATACAACGCTGTAAAAGATACTGGTGCGAGCGTGCGGCTTCATCTATGGCTATGTCAACGTTATTAGATTAGCTCAGTCTTTAGCTCAGTTACAGAACTGCCCATTGATGCTGCTTGCACGGACAATACCGCCTCTCACCACGGCTGGCCTCCCGTCGTTCGACGCGCCGGACGACTGCTATGGTAACTGCCTTGTGTTCTATGGAATACGCAGATTTCGAAGCACAGCGTCTAGATGGCGTTCAACCGTTCTCTATGTAACACAGTTTTAAAAGGAAAATCTAGATGGAGTTTTGACGATGGGGAGGTGGACTGAAGTGATTGAGGGGGGGGGTGCCCTCTCGATCCGCAGGGGTTCCAGAACTGAGTGCAAATGATCTGCGAGATGAAACCCCATGCTCGCGCGCCAGCAGCTGACAGCATTGTGCACTATTCTCTGCTTCCCTTTAAAGGGCGATGCAACGACTTTGTATTTTGCGCAAATACAGCTTAGAACGGATCCCTGACGTTAATGACCTGTGAAATACCCGTTCGTTTTTCACCACACGCAATTGAAGTCGCAGAAAAAAATAAAGAAAAACGAGCAGCGTTCACTCCCTCAACTCGCAGCCAGAACAAGCGGCCACGTGATCTGGAGCCGTTTATATGCCGCCAATGTTGATCATAGCCACGCGCTGGGGTTGGCAAGGCACAGGACACGCGCTGAGTTCTAGACATTGTTATGGTTCGGCTGTTGTCGTCATTGCAGCGATTGGACACAGGACCCTACCCGAATGCTTCTCGAGCTATCGATTATCACGAGCCCAAATCGAGTGTCCACGCCATGCTCGGGTCCAATCTATGAGCCGCATTCAAATATCGTCACTCGGCGGTACTGCTACCGCCCAGCTACGTCATCAGGTTTTGCGAAGGAGAGATTGAATGAAAACACTAGGTTTTGTCCTCGAAATTACAGCGCAACAAAGGAGTTTCTTGGTCAGTGGCGTTGCGTGCGAGTATCCTTGGGTCCCACTAGTGCCAGTAAGCTCGTGTAAAGTGAAAAACATTCTAATTGAATATCGTTGCACCGCCCTTTAAGCGCAAGCAAAGGCCGATGCTAGAGGCGCGAGCATGTGGCCCTGAACCATAGCCTCCTCTATACTGATAATGCCGAGCAGATCGCCATGAGAAGCGGCCGCCGGAATTGAAAAGGTGGAGCGGCAGACAACGGATGAAAGGAGAGCCTGGAGTGCCTTCATGCACACGCGCGCTTTTGCTTGAGTGGTGACATCTCAGCCATTTTTCTGCCCAATCGTTCTTTTTAGGCATTTTGAAGCGCGCGCAATCTGGTGCCACTCAGCTCGAGTGCGTAGTTTTGGCTAATGCATTAACGCCATTTTACCGCCCAAGGTCACGCACCGAGTGCGCGGAGCATCACGCGCTGGCACACTCAGGACAACAATAGATGTCTTCACCCTCAGACAGACAGACATATAGGCACCCTGGGCTGGGAGAGCCTAGAGTGCCTTCCATACACTACGCGCGCTTTTGCTTAGACAGACAGACATGTAGGCACCTAGGAGAGCCCAGAGCCGTATATTAGGAGAGTTTGGACAATAGGCGGAGCAAAGGCCGCCGCCAGCGCCGAAGATTCCCCCCACGCTTAGAGCGTAAACTAAATTTGTGACACAGCGTCGACCAATCAGGAGACCTCTACTCCATCTCACAAATGTCTGCAGTGAAGACAAAGGCACAGGCGCGTGAGCCTAGCTCAGCGAAACGCTTTTGTTTGTACGAGACCTCGTGCATAGGAGGCACTTTCCAAAGCCACGCGCTCGTGCCCATGCCTTTGTCTGCACTGCTAGAACAGCGTCCTGAGACTGGCTGAAAGAAAACAGTGCAAAGGGTGGGGTGCGCGAGCGTCTTGAGACGCGGAGTTCCGCTCGGCACGGCTCAAATTATACTTCGTTTCACTTTATCTGCGAGCGAAGCCAAAGCTAGAAGCGCGAGACCAGCGCTTTTTGCATTTCTCCCCAGCTCGTGCGCTCGAGCAAAGCCTGAACGCACGGAGCTTCCGCGCTCGCGCTTCCAGTTTTGCCTTCGCTCGCACATAAGGTGAAACGAAGTATAGTCGTGTCACATATTTAGATCACACGACCACCGCTAGGGGCTGTTTCGCGGCCTGTGGTTGGCCCCGAGATGCTCGCCTATCCAAACCAATGTATGGCCAAACTCTCTCAATAAACGGCTCTGGGAGAGCCAGGTGACGGGCGCCTTGCTGCGGCAAGACGCCGAAACACCACTTCTCCCGAGCGATGGAATGTCCGCTCGTGCTCCTCGCGTTCCTCGCGCTACCGCTTCTTTTCTCGTCGGGTTTGAAAACCATATTTAGGGTCCTCGCCACTGCAAAAGTTGTGCGCTGACGTCAAGGTTCCACGAAAAATGCTATGTGCTACAATATCCACGGGGCACTCTACAGCTCCGTCGTTGAACAGCCAGGCTTTGTGAGTATAGAGGTGGCTAGCATGAACAGTGCTTGGACTGCACGAGCGCGCGCGTGCTTGGCAGGAGACTAAAAGCCCGGAGAATCGCTCTTGTATACTCTGTTTCAGCTTATGTTGCACCGCAGCGAGGTCAGAAGCGCGAGCTGACAGCGTTGGCAACAACGCTTGGTGCACGGGCTTGTGCCGCCGAGATGTGCCCTATACTTTGTTTCATACTTGGCCAACGCTGTCACAGCTACTGGCGCGAGTGTGGGGCTTAATCTCAGTGATAATTTGCACGCGTTCTCGCGCAATCAAAACCATAGATCAGGGGTGGCCAGGCTGACCCGGTCCTAAGAGCCGCAAACGAAACCACGAAACTTCTAAGAGCCGCGGGGAGGGGGGGGGGGGGGCAAATTTAAATTTCGTTCAGGGTCTGACTGTACGTATGAGTGCACAAGGCTGTACGACAGTACTTATGGGGGTACAAGGCTGCCGAATTGCGAGCCGTGCTTTACTCTGCCTGGAAATCCCTGCTAGCACCGCCTGGGGAAATGCAGAAAGAAGGCGGGGGGGGGGGGGGGGGTGTCTCTTTGCGGGGATCCGCGAGCCGCGCCCGGACCAGCAAAAAGCCGCATGCGGCTCGCGAGCCGCGGTTTGGCCACCCCTGCCGCTAGATGAAGCCACGCGCTCGCGCCAGTAGCAGCGACGGTGTTGCACGCTGCAGTATGAAACAGAGAAGAACAAGTAGCTCGCGCCAGAGGCCGTACATGTAAAGAGAGTTTGGCCATTCGTTGGGAAGTATAGGAGACAAATCAGGAGGCGCCATTGGCCGAAAGCGGGCTGGGCGTGTTCAAGGGCGTCTTCAGAAATTCGAATGTGACCAACCAGAAGCCGGAAATAATACCCTGGCGGTGGTCGCGAAAAACAAACCTGATAACTGCATTGGAGTAACTCTCGATGACTAAAAATATGGTGCACGTGATGTTTCAATCACGCTCATCCAAAATGATGGTGGAAGAGTGCGACTAGCGCAACGATCGACATAATCCGTACGCCAAGCGCCGAGGGCCGGGAATCTGCCGTCCGAGCGGTCACACTCTGTCCGAGCAAAACAGAGTTGAGCGGCGCATTCGTTTCTTACATCTTTATGCATGATCATGATCAAAACAACACGTGAACCCTATTTTCAACCACGAAGAGTTACTACACTTCACTCTTACGCGCTTATTAAAACCATTTGCGAACATAGACCTTTGATCAGAACTGTTTCTCGCTACCACCGCTAGGGGATTCTTTTCGGCTTCTGGTTGGTCAAGAGAGCATGCCAAGCCCTCTTTCCGAGTCTGCCGCACGCCCTGGCTCTGCCCGCGCCTCCCATTGACCAAACTCTCTACATATACGGCTCTGTAGCTCGCACTTGTACCTTTTCCCGCGGTACAACATAAGGTGATATAGAATATGGCTCCTGCCACGCTCACACTTAAAGTGGAACTGAGTATAAGTGTGAAGCAGAATGTAGCCGTTATAGCGACCCAGGTCAGTGATGAAGGCAATGAGCACACACTCCCCCTTTATCCACCCTATACACGGGCTCTGAGCACGTGCCCTAAAGTGCAATTTGTCTTTTTTAAATTAGAAAGTTTTGTAGTAAACGATTTGTACTGAAAGAAGAAAAGGAGTCACGGACGGAACGTGCGTGCTGTTTCCAGCTCCATTTGCTGCGCTCTCTCACAACGTTGATTCCGTGTATTGTCGGTCACGCGCCATCGGCTGACGCGAAAATCCAGGATCTTCACTCGCTTGTCCCAGTGCTGCACCACCAAGGGCGACCCTCAAACTGGCCTTTGACAAGGCTGAATTTCTTCGACTTCGGGTTAGAGCGGTACCTTTCACTGTAATTCCAAAACACGAGTGTGTTCTAGCTGAAACGTCCTAATGTGGCGACGAGATTTTCCGGTGGCGCCCCGTTATGGTTCCTATCCTTGACGTAACGACCAAGATTACTGGAAGGGAGCAGACCATCTTGACGGTGTAACGGGTTTTAGTTGAGCAAGTTGGTACATACTGTAATGAGGTCAGCTGAACACAGAAAACAAGAACACGAAGGGAAGGACAGGACATTCACACCGCTGACTAGCAACTAACTTTTACTTTTTCCTCATCCCAGCCTAGGTTTTTTCTTCTTCGTCCTACGGCACATTAAACACGTGTAAAAACAACCATTTTGCCGACCACTCAACGGGGTGTGGCAAACCGCAAATATTGGCGTTCTTTTTCGTGAACTGTAATTGACGAGGTGCTCACGCAATCTTCTCCTTTTTCTTCAATGGCCAAGGCCTCCAGTATTTCACGCGCGAAAGAGTTCTTGTTTTTATGGAGGACGGTTATGCTGGTGAGCTCTGCGTCACATCCACAGGTCCGGCAATGCGCTGACAAGTGTCCCGCTGATGTAGTTTGCACCGACGCTGCGTGCTCCCGTGCTCTATCGTTTATACATCGGCCAGTTTGGCCGATGTAGCTCTTCCCGCAGGAGAGGGGAATATGATAGACGACCCCGGTTTCGCATTGGGCATAGCGTGTTCTATGGGCTGTGTCACATATCGGCTGTTGTCCACGTCCTTTGTTCACCCTGCGGCACATGGCGTACGCTTTGTTCGGTGCCGAACAAACAACCTGAATGTCTTGCCTGCCTGCGATCTTTTTTAGTCTGTGGGTCACTCCATGGATGTAGGGCACAACCGCGATTTTGCATCGCGTTGGTGGTTTCGCCGCTTCCTCGCCGCTTGCTGCTCTCTGCTTGAGTTTCTTGGAGAGGCTCTCACATACGCTTCCTAAAAGAGCGCTCGGGTAACCCGAATCGCGTAGTCGAGCGATCTGTTTTTTAAAGCTTGTCTCACCTTGATGATGGCAAGACTTGCTTAGCGCAGAGAGAAGAGCAGTACTGGCTACACTTCTTTTGATGGTCTTGGAATGGCCTGACTCGTAGGGAAGAAACCCCTTGCACGAGCGTGGTTCGTAGCGCCAACAGACGTGACTTTCTTTGAACTCCAACAGAAGATCCAGGAACTTGATTGACTTCTCCAGTGGTAGTTCGTAAGTAAACACCAATTCCGGGCAACTTTGTTGAAGCAGGTCAAAACCCTGTCTTTACATCCGTTCCCCAGATCTTCCACCTCAGTGTCGCATAGCACCAAATAGTCATCGACATACCTAAAGATGGCTTTTACCCGCGCGTCGTTCAGGTTCTCTTGAATAGTTCCTGCCGGATGCTGCAAGGAACAAGTCGCAAAGATAAGGAGCGACCCGAGAGCCAATACACACGCCGCTTTTTTGTACGAAGTCGATATGCCCTAATGATGGGCTTTTACTCACGTGTCGCTGCCAAGGTGCACACTTGAGATAGTTCCGGAAGGATGCAACATGGCAAGCCGCACGAGTCGTCCTACCTGGATGAAGCAGCTGTCCCTGGTTCAGTGCAACGATCCTTACAGGATACAAAGTTCAGAACAACTTATGTGGTTACCTAGAAGAGCATGGATCTGGTGTCGTCTCTGCCCTGTCAGTCGACATCCAGGATATGTATTACTCAATACCACACACAGGACTTTTGTTGATTCTTCGGGCAGCCATTGAAGAGCAAGGAACAACAACATTCCAAAACTCGGCTGGAATCAATGTCGACACCTTCCTGGAACTACTCAGTGTGTACTTGGCAGCGACAGTGGTAGCCCATCAAGGGCAACACTTCGTACAAAAAGCGGCGTGTGTATTGGCTCTCGGGTCGCTCCTTATCTTTGCGACTTGTTCCTTGCAGCATCCGGCAGGAACATTCAAGAGAACCTGAACGACGCGCGGGTAAAAGCCATCTTTAGGTATGTCGATGACTATTTGGTGCTATGCGACACTGAGGTGGAAGATCTGGGGAACGGATGTAAAGACAGGGTTTTGACCTGCTTCCAACAAAGTTGCCCGGAATTGGTGTTTACTTACGAACTACCACTGGAGAAGTCAATCAAGTTCCTGGATCTTCTGTTGGAGTTCAAAGAAAGTCACGTCTGTTGGCGCTACGAACCACGCTCGTGCAAGGGGTTTCTTCCCTACGAGTCAGGCCATTCCAAGACCATCAAAAGAAGTGTAGCCAGTACTGCTCTTCTCTCTGCGCTAAGCAAGTCTTGCCATCATCAAGGTGAGACAAGCTTTAAAAAACAGATCGCTCGACTACGCGATTCGGGTTACCCGAGCGCTCTTTTAGGAAGCGTATGTGAGAGCCTCTCCAAGAAACTCAAGCAGAGAGCAGCAAGCGGCGAGGAAGCGGCGAAACCACCAACGCGATGCAAAATCGCGGTTGTGCCCTACATCCATGGAGTGACCCACAGACTAAAAAAGATCGCAGGCAGGCAAGACATTCAGGTTGTTTGTTCGGCACCGAACAAAGCGTACGCCATGTGCCGCAGGGTGAACAAAGGACGTGGACAACAGCCGATATGTGACACAGCCCATAGAACACGCTATGCCCAATGCGAAACCGGGGTCGTCTATCATATTCCCCTCTCCTGCGGGAAGAGCTACATCGGCCAAACTGGCCGATGTATAAACGATAGAGCACGGGAGCACGCAGCGTCGGTGCAAACTACATCAGCGGGACACTTGTCAGCGCATTGCCGGACCTGTGGATGTGACGCAGAGCTCACCAGCATAACCGTCCTCCATAAAAACAAGAACTCTTTCGCGCGTGAAATACTGGAGGCCTTGGCCATTGAAGAAAAAGGAGAAGATTGCGTGAGCACCTCGTCAATTACAGTTCACGAAAAAGAACGCCAATATTTGCGGTTTGCCACACCCCGTTGAGTGGTCGGCAAAATGGTTGTTTTTACACGTGTTTAATGTGCCGTAGGACGAAGAAGAAAAAACCTAGGCTGGGATGAGGAAAAAGTAAAAGTTAGTTGCTAGTCAGCGGTGTGAATGTCCTGTCCTTCTCTTCGTGTTCTTGTTTTCTGTGTTCAGCTGACCTCATTACGTAGCATCTTGACGGTTCTTGAAAAGCGGGGTGGAAGCCTGGTCATCCCGTTTCTAAATCAACACCGTTAGAGTTGAAATAATCCTAGCCAAGACGTCATAGTGAGCATATGGCCAATCCCGGAAGGCCCATCATGCACGTCGCCAATAGAGAATAGATTCCTTACAGTAATACGCCCCCTTCTGGCAGATCTAAAAAGAATGCGCAGTATACGTGTGCAAACGATCAAGCTGACATCGAGCTCACCCTTGAAAACACTTGTGCTTACTCCTGTGTACACTCACGTGGGTAAGGCAATTCACCTTTCGAGGGCTATTCCGCCGTACTGCAAGGCCTTCAGAGCTTTGGGAAGTGGCGCCATTTTGTTGAAAGGGGTCAATGCTCCTTTTATCATTACGTCTTAGTCTCATGTTCAAAAGTGTTGCCAGGTGCCTCGAAGGAAGATTATTTTTCATATTACCATCTACGTGTCCCCGAAACAAGCAAGAAAACAGAAATATCATGAAAGTCATTGTTTTTATCTCGAAAACAAACTACCCATCGCGGAACGTTCACTTTCCGGCCAAGTGTAGCGCTAGCATTACACAAAAGCTGACAAAGTTTCCAGGAGTAAGCTTTATCTCATTAAAAAGTTATAATTGATTTTCGGAAACTTTCAGTTGGAAATGAGGGTCCGTTCCAGGTAGCTGACGCCATTCATCTCCAGGTATTTGTAAGCTTCGTCGGCCATCATTGTTCCAATGAAACTTTCAGAAAATCTTTTATAAACTTTTGATGAGATAACGGAGTGCTCTGAAACTCTGGCATTTGCTCTGGGCCCACTATACATTTGGACGGAGACTGAGCGTTCGGCTATACGGCTGTGCAGCTGAAATTTTAATCACGATCCTGTTAGAAACCACGTGGTATATTTTCTCCGTCGTACGTGTCAAGCGGGTTTCACATGCAGCGATTTTGGCCTAGAGCGGCGCGATTTCTGCCGTCGCGGCGCTCTGGCCAGCCGCAGCGGCAGAGCGGCACGATTCCACCAGGTTGGAAATTTGTCGCCGCGGCAGAGCGGCAGCTTCCCAGCTGACCACTCGCAGCGAGGCGGGAAATCACGTGACAGAAGGAGAAACATTGCGGGAAAGCTGGCGCATAGGACGGCGGCATTTTCACGTTCTTGAAGCAGACGACAAGCAGAGAAAGTACGCAAGCGACTGTTTCACGGGTTCTTTTTTTCCGGTGGGTCGAGCTTCTTTGCTTCAGCAGTGGCGTCGGAACTGTTCAGGAGATTATGGAGAAGAGGGATTGCTGTCCCCTTCCTCGGAATTTGTTTTCTCAATGAAACACGCGGCTCGTTTTTACTTTCCTCGCCTGAGTACCAAGTGTAGCGAGCGCAAGAGACGCTAATCGGAAGCGGCTTGTGCGAGCGCTAGTGAGAAAATTAAAAGACGAAGAAGAACTGAGCGACATTGACGTGTCTTTTCGAACACAGATCGTCCACCAAGTAAAAAGATGTATCGCGCCCAGTTGCTTATAAGTGAAGTGTCGAAGCGTCGGGTTCTTTGGGACGCGCAGCTCAAAACATTTAGAAACAATGGGACCAAAGAGAAACTCTGGGAAGAGGTGACTGAGGCCGTGAAAGTGATCGCATCTGCTTGCTGCAAGCAACATTGGCCAACGCAACGGCAGAAAACGCTCATGTGAAATGAAACCTCGCGATCCGTGCCGCCGCGCCGCTAGCGGCACCGATTTCGGCCGTGGAATCGCTGCATGTGAAACCCGCTTCAGTGTGCCAAGACGCGGAGGCGAGTTTTAAGGCGAAAGCGTTACTTGTCCCATTACGTTAAAAAGCGGCTGCGTTGTGCCCAAAAGATGGTCACACCAATACGTCATCAAGCACGCGCCTCAGAAATAAAATAGAGAGAAAAGCACAGAAACACAGATACTCCGTCACAGACGCCTGCGGGGGCGCTCAAGGTCAAAGCGGACGCGCCTCAGAAATAAAACACACAGAAAAGCGCAGCAACGCGGATGCTTCGTCACGGAAGCCGTTGTGAAGACGGCTGGTTTCGCCGCGCCTGCGCAGTGGGGGAGCGTGTAGTTACCGCCTGAGCGCCGTGGGAAAAAGGAAGACGTGGCGCGCTGCTTGTAGAAATGCACTGCGTGTAAGAATGCTTTCACATTCCTACACGTGAGTAGTCGGAAGTGTCTCTGCCGAATTTCGTCTTTTCATGGGGCTTTCCAGCGGCTCCGTCTGTTTGCTGGGTTTACTTACACCTGCGATCGCAGTTTCTTGTCACATCAGGAATGGGAACGACACCCAAGGAATCTCGACTCCCCACCCATCTGCGTGTGCTTCGTCCGTACCGCCGTCAGTGGCGGTACGCACGCCTTTGACGAAACGTTTAGATTGCTACGTGCAGGCGTCAACTTTTAAGGTCCATTTTAGATCGAGCTCTGGTGACTTGGGTCACCCTATGTATATACATGCACCAATTCCGCCTTGACTCCAAAAGAAATAATTATATTCCAAGCTCTCGCAATTCGTATGTGAAAGAAATAATTACAGAAAGATCCATTGGTGGATTCTTAAGGAAGGCTTTAGCATCGAACTTTGGAAAGTCTATACACGTTTCCCTTTGGGAAACGCTAACGCCGACCCCTTTACCTTTCTCTTTTGGCTTTCTCCTTTGGCTTTATCTTTTGCATCCTCTATTGTTTGCTGACTCTCTTTCGGCCTGGTTACAGAATCGGTGTTAGCGTTTCCCGAAGAATGACGTGTGTGTAACGGATTTCCTAACAATGCACCAATGGATCTTCCTGTAATTTTTTTCGCATCCTTGTGTACTCTGTTTGTCAGGGTACGTCGACGCCCTTGGATACGGCCATCCATATTACTTGTGGAAAGAACCACACCCGTACCACTCATCGAAGGAACCGGATCAATATCACTCGTGGAGAGAACCACATCCACCGTTTTAAATACACACACACATCACAGCGCACGCAGCGCTGCCCCTAAAACCCAGAGCGAAGAACAACCGGCGACAGCATGATCGGCAACTGAGCACGTCCGCATTCCACCGCGCCGCGGCGCAACACCTTGTACATACCAAAGCCGTAGTGCTGAATGAGAAGACGTCATCAGACAAGGCCAACGCTGGTCACAGAATGGACACAATGATTGCGTCAACGTTCGGCTGAAACTTGGCTGGGAGCCGAGCGCTAACGCAGCGCTCGTTTCCAATCTGCGTACAGCGTTGGCCTTCTCTGATGACGTCATCTCATTCAGCACTACGGCTTTATTATCTAGGAGATGTTGCGGGTTAGGAAAGCTATGTAATTTTTGTTTTATTAAGGCGAAAGCCTAATTTGTTTCATTGCGCGAAAAAGCGGTGGCGTTGTGCCCGAAAGATGGTCACGTCCACACGTCATCCAGCACGTGCCTCAGAAATAAAACACAAAGGAAAGCACAGCTACGCGGATGCTTCGTCACGGAAGCCGTTGTGAAGCAGGCGAGGTTCGCCGCGCCTGCGCACTGGGAGAGCGTGATGTCACCGCCTGAGCGCCGTGTGAAAAATGAAGACGTGGCGTGCTTGCATGTAGTAATGCTTTCGCATTCCTACATGTACGGAGTTCTAAGTATCTTTGCCGAATTTTTTATGTCCGAGCTATATCTCGCGATTAAACGAACTTCGACGTGCTGTGTTGAGATTGCGGTGCTGCACGTGCAGCTCGGAAATCAATCAGTTTCGGAATTATTTCACCGTCACAAACTTTCATGATCCGTGATGTAGCCGTTACCTTGGAGGCGAATTATTCGCTGGACAGATGTTTGGTGATTATTATCAAATCGCACAATTGGCGCAACGTAGGTCTTTATGAAAACCAAGTTGTTTACCGTATACTCCGTTCCCCGTAACTGCGCAGACGACAAAAGCTACGGCTCCTGTGACCCAATGCGAGCTGTCAGAGCCAACCACGTGTCATCCCTGGGCTGTATGGCCATCGTGCATGAGAAGGAAACTCGGCTACCGAGAGGCAAAAGTAATTTGTGTATTCATAAAAAAAGAGTAATGTAATTACTTGAAAACGACAAAAATCATTCATTAAACACACAGGGCGAAGAACGAGAAAACATTTATAACATTACTCGTAAATAATTATAAATTGTAATCTAATCGGATCAATTTAGCACACAAGTTTGGGTAACGGAAGGGTAACTATCCCGAAATTGTCCCACTTACCGACTTGCCGTCGTATATCCCGGGGTCATTTGGATGAGCGGCTTAAAGGACTGGAAAAGGCTCGGCACTGACAGTTTGATCAGATGAGTCTGCTGAAGACGATAGCGTCGGCTAAATAACTGGTTCGAGAGTGCTTGGAGTTACACATTCCAGTGTTGATGCGTAGTCCGTTGAATCCAAATCTCGACTCTTTTTGAGAAGTAGGTGAGCATCGTATTTGACTGTCGCTTCGAGCAGCTTTAGGTGGTGAGACTGATCCTGGACTCTTGGATTCGCGCAGAAGCAATCACGCTCGGAAAAGAGTTGCAGTGAGTGGACAGCATCTGTGCACAACAATTTTAGTACTTCGATGGGCCTGAATGTATGATCGAGAGAAAAAACGAAAAAAAAAGAGCGAGAGAAAGATAGAGAGAGCGAGAGAGATACGGAGAGACAGCAATAACAAAGTAGACAGAGATGGAGGGAAGAAAGTCAATGTTATGTACATTGTTAGTTAGCGCGTCACTAGCGCCACCTAATCGCCAGCTACAGTGTCCCCAAGCAAGGGCCAAGCCTAGTCAAGGAGTTGGACTACCAGCCGATCATGTAACGGGCCGTATATAATAACATGTGCTACTCAGTAATCCCAGTAATCTGATGTCATCCTGTTAATCCGTCCCAGCATAAACATAACATGGCATCAGAAGACGAATAACGAAACCATGGCCGCATTCCTACAGCAGGTTGCTCCATTATCGGCGACAACGAACCCGGCGGAGGCATGGGCACATTGGCGACGAGGCTTCACCATCTTTGAACGAGCGTGCGAATATCACACCGAGGATGAAGAAACGAGAACGTCGTTGTTCTTGCACGTCGGGAAGATCAACGAGATTTACCGAACCCTGACGTTCCCGCCACTGGCAGAGGGCTGCGAAAGGACACTTGCAGATGTCCTAGAGGCGTTTGACGAGCATTTCCGGCCGTACAAGAATCTCACGCACGCATCGTGCATGTTCAACAGCGTCCAACAGAAGGCACGTCAGTCGTTTGACCAGTTCGTCGCAGAAGTGAAGCTCAGGGCGCAGGAATGTGCGTTCGGGACAGCGCAAGACCGCATTGTAACGGACCGGACCCGGTTGATCCAAGGAATTCGAGACAACGCTCTCCGAGAACGCCTTCTTCGGGAGGAAGACATTTCCCTCAAGGCAGTCATCGACCGGTGGAAGGCGGCTGAAGTTTCGAAGACCCACTCAGAGGCCATGACACAGAACGAAGAGGAGGTTCACGCCATGCGACACGATCGAACCAGCACCGCCAAGACCCGTTTCAAGCAGTCGGCACAGCGCTCACGCGACGGAAGTGAACAGACTAATCAGCCGGCATGCTCGAGGTGCGGATCGCGTCATCGTGCTCAGAACTGTCCAGCCTACGGAAAAACATGCTTCAACTGCAACAAGAAGAACCACTTCGCAACAGTGGGCAACCAGCCAAAGAGGCAGCAGCAAAGGAGACAAGTGCAAGCACTGTTTGAGGCTGACGACGAGGCCATAAACCTGGATGTACTCTCCGTGGATAACCTAGACGACGACGGTGAGACATGGGTAAAGAAAGTCTACCTGGATGGTCACAAGACTTTTGTAAAGCTCGACACAGGAGCACAAGGGAACATCATCTCGAAAGGTGAACTTCACCAGTGGGAACCCCGACCAATTGTGCGTCGGACGGGGACAAACGTTTCTACCTGCTCTGGAAAACAACTGCCTGTCATTGGAGAAAGTGAGTTCAGTTGCACTGCTAACCAACGTACAGGAAGCCTGAAGTTCATTGTTGTCGACCTCGATAAAGCTGTGCCCATTCTGGGGCTCGGAGCATGCAAACAGTACAACTTAGTTCAGCGAATGCCTCGCGTCAATACAGTGATAGTACAATGCACAAGGGACAGCAATAATCATGCAACAGTAAGCCTGCCAGAAGCAGCACAAAGCATCATCGACAAGTACCCAGATGTGTTCACAGGCACAGGCAGACTCCCTGGACTTCACAAGATTGTACTGCGTGAAAGCACCCAGCCAAGTGTCTCAGCACCCAGGAAAATGCCCAAAGCATTGGAGGATAAAGTGAAAACGGAACTCAGGAGAATGGAAAAGGAAAAGGTGATCATGAAACTGACTGAGCCCACAAGTTACGTCATCCCCATCGTCATTGTCATGAAGCGAGACGGCTCCATCCGACTATGTCCGGACTCACGGAAGCTGAGTGAAGACATCATGCGTTCGCACTACCAGATCCCGACACAGGAGACCCTCCTTGCCAGGCTACAGAATGGCCAAGGTTTTCACGTTGCTTGACGTCTCGCATGCATGCCACCACCTGCAGCTGGACGAAGAGAGCTCAAAATTGTGCAACTTTGCAACACCATATGGCAGGTACCGTTTCTTGGTTATGCTATTTGGTCTCAACTGTACACCAGAGGAGTTTCAACGCATAATGGACGAACTGTTCGAGAATGAAGAGGACATCAATCCCTACTTCGATGATCTTCTCCTCGCAGCAAGCAGCGCGGAAGACCATTGTGACCAGCTCAGACGAGTGCTCGAAATAGCTCGCAAAGCCAACCTCAAGCTCAACAGGCACAAGTTACAGCTTGCGGTTCTCAAAGTGCTCTATCTGGGACAGGAACTGTCGGAGAAAGGTGTTGCTCCAGAGCTTCGCAAGCTGGATGCAATCGCTGCATTCCCTACTCCCACCAACAAGCAAGAGTTGCTACGCTTCTTGGGTATGGTCACGTACCTCCCAAAGTTTGTACCCAACTTGGCGCATGAAACCTACCCACTACGACAACTTCTGAAGCAAGACACTGCATGGACCTGGGATGCGAACATGCAAGAGTGGTACAACAAGGTGAAGGGCTTGCTGGTATCGGCACCAGTTCTGCGTTTCTTCGATGCAAAAGAGACAACGGTGTTGTCTGTGGATGCGAGCTCGTACGGACTGGGAGCGGTCCTTCTGCAAAACGAACGTCCAGTCTCGTATGCATCAGCCACGTTGTCCGAGTCGCAGCGCCGATATGCGCAAATTGAGAAGGAGCTTTTGGCAGTGGTTTTCGCCTTGGAACACTTCCACTACTATGTGTACGGACGCCAGGTCGTTGTGCAGACCGGTCACAAACCACTAATTGGACTTTCGACAAAGCAGTACGATACAATATCCCCAAGGCTGCAGCGCCTGCTCTTGAGGCTCCAGCATTATGATGTACACCTAACCTACGTTCCAGGCAAGCAGCTGCTAGTAGCAGACGCCTTTTCCAGAGCACCTCTTACAACAGAAAAGGTGGACACGGCTGAAATTGAGACGTCGGCAGCCTTCAGTTTGCCTAGTCGTCCAGGTCGTCGCCTTGCAAGCTCCAACAAATAAAGGAGGCGACTGCCATGGACACTGCACTTCAGCGTGCTCAGTGTGCTTCAGTACATCAAAGATGGATGGCCCGAGCGCTCCAGCGGCATGAGTCCGGAGACACGGGAGTTCTGGCACTGCAAAGAGGAGCTCCACTTCACAGACGGTCTACTGTGCAGAGGCAACCGCCTTGTCCTGCCTGCTGCATGCAGAGCAGATGCACTGACGAAGCTTCATCTTGGTCATCGAGGGATAGTAACTTGCAAGAACAAGGCAAGAGAGGCTCTGTACTGGCCTACCATGAACGCAGACATTGAAGCGTTGGTAAAAAACTGCACCACATGCCAGGAGCATCAGAGAGCTAACCCTCATGAACCCTCTCTTGACCGAGCGCTGCCAAGTCTACCTTGGCAGAAGCTGGGAATGGACTTTTTCCACCTTGGAGGGACGAACTACTTGTTGGTCATTGACTACTATTAGAAGTACATTGAACTCAAGAAGATGGTCTCGACCACAGCAGCAGCCCTGGTGAACACCCTGAAGGAGATCTATGCTCGGTTTGGGATACCTGAAGAGATCATCACTGATCAGGGTCCACCATTTGACTCCATGGAATTCACGACCTTCAACAAGGAATGGGACGTCTGCCACAACCCATCGTCGCCACTTTACCCCCGCTCCAATGGGCAAGTGGAGAGATGTGTACAGACAATCAAAGCATCCCTTCGTAAGGCTGCACAAGACGGTCAGGATCTCTTTGGAGTTCTTCTAGACTACCGCTCATCCCCCATGAATGGCCTTTCATCGCCAGCGGAGATGCTGATGGGCCGTAGGGTGAGAACACTTCTACCAGTTCACCCGCAACTGCTACGACCGCGGTACCCACACAACCAGTACCAAAAGCAGCTACAGAGGCGCCAGAACCAGCAGCATCGTCATGGAGACCAGCACACAGCTCCGCTACAACCACTGAAAACTGGTGACACAGTTTGGTTTTGGCTGAATGGAAGATGGGCTCCAGCAACAGTCCTGAATGTGGGACCTCATCGATCATACACTGTCAAGTCATCGAGTGGTGTGGTCTACATGCGCAACAGGTACCATCTGAGACCACGGTTCCAGAGTGCACCGCAGAGCCAGCTCTGCAGGCATCATCTGGATGTGTTCAGTCCCGTGTACCAGCATCCCAGCCACCTATTCAGCTCGGAACCACGAACTCTGGCTGCGCCAGGAAACCATCAGCCGTTCGGGACGTGCTGTGAAGCTCCCAAGCCGTTTTAGAGAGTGACGTTCTCTTTCTTTAAGCCTTGCAAATTTCAAAAGCTAAAGCTAAAAAAAGGACGTGTTATCAGACTTGTGCTCGTTACTTGAAAAATGTAATGGATTACAATTACAAATTACCGAACCTCAAATGTAATGGATTACCGTTACAAATTACTTTCGCTGAAAAGTAACGGGTTACTTTACTTGTTACGTTACAAATTACTTTCACGTTACTTGTACACTTATCCAGAAAACAATAAAAACTATTTTGATATTTTTCAAAAATGTTCTGCAACACTACTTTTCATTTCTCATACGCCCGTATTATGGTAGTCCTTGTTAAAGTAAAATATTGTATTTAAGAGAAAGAGTGTAGGTGCACTCCGTTCACCTGTAAGCTGACAAGGCACCGAAAGCTGCAACCACACCCGCCATCCCGTTGGCTGACGGCCTCCAGAAATGATCCCTGGAATTGTGCAGACAAAGCTAGCGGTGCGCATGCTCAGTGCAGCGTCTACCTCCGCTACGAGATTCGGAGCTAAAGAAGCGATCTACGAAAGCTCCCTTTTGACTCGGGTGTTTCGCCTGTTATTCACAAGAAAATAAAAACTTGGTTCTAACGTTACAATGTATAGCCAATGCAAAATACAGGTGTTCCAGCTTACCTTGATGTGTTTCCGTAGAATAGAGTTTGTTATTCGTGCTGATGACAATGTGTTTTTTTTTGGGCAAGCAAAGTATGCACTGAAACTCTAGGCTTCCGTTCTCCTTAATGCCCTGAATTTTGAACATCTCATTAAGAGATGGCCATGGAGACGACGGACACTCCATGACCGAAAACTCGACCAGTCACAGAAAAAGTGGCGGTTACGGGTTATCGATCGTTCATCGGTTCTCACTTTCAGACCAATATTCGTGGAGGCCAGGGGAGAGGAGGTCATAGAGAGCGAGATGAAACGGTGGCCATCGGTCTCACAAAACAATAGAGGATCACACCACTTTTACGCGTTCTCTCTCTCTCTCTGTCAGCACTCCTTAGATGGCCTAACCCCCACCCCTTTTATGGTGACAAGTAGACTGTAAAGTGAGGAGTGGACTCGACCACCATACCCAGACAAGTAAACCAAAAGAAGTATCATCCGTACCCTCGAAGACGATGCTCTTAGCCTCGCGCCGGGCGCTTTTCAGCCGTGCCTCAAGAGCGTGCTAGAATTAGAGTAGCGCACATGAAAGACAAAGAGAATTTGACTCCCTCGCGCAAGGCTACATGGTCTGTTACGCGAGTTGGGAACCAGCGAATCGATTGGGTACGGACCCGCGTTTGATGTCTATGCAGGTGGCGGGAGACATCGAAGAAGTTTCAAACGGTGAAACGGTAGAAAAGACAAAAAACAAATGGACACGAAGAGCTTTCTCCTGCCCGTGAGAAGAAAAATAGAAAGCCGTTTACAACTCTCTGTAACGCCGAACTAGAGCGCAGCTCTTGAGGAGGAGGAGGGAAGGGTACTGAGGGGAGAGGTAAACTCTTCCTCCCTCCCTCCTCATCCTACCAAATATCCCATGACACCGCGCGGTGCATTATGGGATATTTCCCATGATGCACCGCGCGGTTACGCCGACGGCGACGGCGACGCCGGTCAAGCCGGAAACGGGCGCCTAAGAGCTGCGCTCTAAAACACGATGGAAGGTGACGGAGAGCCTTCTCGGCGTTGTCTTACTTGATCTTTGTCTTTCGCATATTTGTACATGTCTTGCCAATTTTTCTAGTGGTTCTAGTGACCGGTCGTACAAAAATCGTGTTTTCTCTTCGGCTATTCTCCCCTTCCTGAGGTTTTTTATTTTGTTGAACTTGCTCTCTTTATGCTGCTGAATGCCCTGCTCGTATTGCTCCAGTTCCTGCATTATACTCATATATTTGAAAAGTAACGAGTAATTAAAGTAATCCGTTACCAATATTTTGTAACGAAATTACATTACAGATTACTTTAAAAAAGTAACGTGGCAATTACAAAATTACTTGAAAAAGTAACGGATTACAAGTAATCTGTTGTAACGGATTACTCCCCAAGTTTGCGTGTTATGTACATTGTTGGTTAGCGCGTCACTAGCGCCACCTAGCGCCAGCTACAGAGTCCCCAAGCAAGTGCCAAGCCTAGTCAAAGAGTTGGACTACCCCTCGATCATGTAACGGATCGTATATAAAACATGTGCTCCCAGTAATCCCAACAATCCGATGTCATCCTGTTAATTCGTCCCAGCATAAACATAACAGTCAACACTATCTACATTAAGTAACTCTGGGCTTGTTGACAGGGGTCCGTCAACATCTCATTGAATCGAGAGGCTGCCAATGACACGCATCAAGACTACCCTCTTCCTATTTTAGCCAATCATAGTCGGCTCAACTTCAATGGGCTACGGGGCCCAATGTCTCATTTCCCCCCTAATTTTCTTTTACAACGCATACACATATGCGCCACCTCTGCTTTTCCCCTTCGTGGGGGTTGTTAAAAGGTCCGACCACACTAGCGCCGCGGAGGCTGGCGCCCGCCGCTGGCCGCAGCAGGATGACGGCCAAGACCAGTTTTGCCCTCAGCGGCTCGCCGCTCGTCGCCGTCACGGCATCCTGCCCGTGCGCGGAGGGATCGCCGCTTCTGTCCGCAGAAGTAAGGAGCCAATGGGAGGTGGCGTAGATAGTGACGTTGCGATGCCATGGCAACGCGCAAGCCGCTTCTACGCGCGTCTTTCGCGTTCCGAAGGACCGTAGCGCTGTTTCGTTCGTCTGTTGTCCCTATTTCCCCCAATGCCTTTCCCAACGGAGCGGTTCCTCGAAACTGTGCGACTGTTTCTTTTTTTTTATATGACAAGACGCAGCCAGACTACCTAGATAAGGACGCTAAGAACAACCGCTTATCCGATATGAATTCGGAATAACAGCTGAGTTTCTCCGTGACACTTGTCGTATGTCGCCTGCTTTGTGACGGATGTCGTGTTGATTTGGTGACACTCTCGAAAGTAGCCTTCATCTCTGGCGCGCCGCCGGGGCAGCAAAGCACTGACCTGTCCCTCGGTGTCTCGGTAGCACCAACTCGGCCGGACCCAAAACCTGCGCCTCCTTCCCTTCAGAGCGCGGCGACGTCGCAAGATCAACGAGCAGGCTAGGATAATCACATTCACGCTGATCACCAGGTCATCATGGACACCTACCATGTAGGCAGTGAGTGCGGTTTCGATGCTGATATATGCGAAAGATGAGAGCCGAAACGGAAGAATCTAACGAAGAACAGACGACGAAAGAGCAAGAAATCCGACGGAGGCGCGATCGCGATCTCGAGAACACGAGAGTTAGTGCTGTCACGTGATTATAACGCTAGCAAACCGGAGGCCAATATGGATTCCTCGGGTTGGGGCGCCGGACGGTGGTGCCGCCGTTGCCGCTAGTGTGGTCAAACCTTTAGACACACCAATTATCCGCTTCACGGCAACAAAAAAAAAAAAAGGAAAGCAACGTATGTTATAGAACGAAGACAGGACAAAACAACTTTGCAACTGGCAGCTTGAAGACTTCTTCCGCCGACCCCATCGGCTGGAGCGGCGGCCTGGGTGAAGAGAGAAGGGAAAATGGTGGAGGAGTAGGAGGAACAGAGAAGATCGAAGGGAGAAGGAAATGAGCGGAGCGTTTGACAAAGGAAGAACTATTACCGTCTTTCCGGGTGGCCCCCTCGAAAGGCCTTGCTTTCAGCGGACATTGCATAGAGCCGGTATCTTCGTCCCAGGATAGACTGACAAGCTCCTAATTATAAGCGAGCGTCTTAAAAATCCCCGTATTTTACGACTTCTAAAGAGCAGATGCCGGTTCGCGAGCATGCAGTGTGGACGTACTTCGCAGTGACATATCATTTATTTCACTTAAGGCAATTCTTCGGCCTCTTATCCTACATTGTCGGTGTCTTTGAAACGGCGACATAGCTTTACGACGGGCAACTCCAGGACAGGGGCGGATTTTTTTTTTTGGGGGGGGGGGGGGGGGGGCGAGCGACCGCTTTTCCTAAGCTCCCCAAGGTCAACTTTGTTTTAATAAAATCATTGATATACACCAGCCAAAAGCTTAGTTTTTGGCGACATAGTCAATATTGGGTCAACAAAATAGACCTGGGCAACGCTTCGACCGTAACGTCATATCTCAGCAGACTCCCCCCCCCCCCCGGCCTGACCCATAAAGCCGCTCCTTACTCCAGGCCAAATTACTTTGGCGACCCTGCGCAGCCGCCGACAGTTCTCGCTATCCCTCTAGATATCTTCACGAATACGGGCCAGTTTGGACACCGACGATTGTCGTGTGGGCTTTCGAATCACGCTCAATTTTATAAAAATCCCCAAACATGCGAACAACTGTGACCTAAAATAATTTTATTTTGAGTCGACTATGTTAGTATTTTTAAAATATTACCACGTTAAACCATTTTGCCTTCCAAATTAAGCAAGTTTGTGTTTTTATCATGTACAGTACAAATAAATTATGAAACGGGGTTTTCACTTTTGTTCAACTTCAGCACGCTGTCTAAAAAAACCCCATTTTTAATTTTTTCTTTTTCTCGCGTTGCGTTCTCTTCACACCCTTGTTTTAGCCAGAATACATTTCGTTAATAGTATTTGCCTTGGTTTGAGTTTCAAGCCTCTAAAGTAAAAAAAGGCAAATACTTGATGGTAAGTTTGCCGATTTTTTCGTGTGTGGCGTTTTGAACCACTCTCAATGTCAAAATATTCAAAGAGAGTTTCGAAATTTTTGTATGATATATATGCAAGTCGGTAAAATGGTATTTCATCTACTGTTTATTATTCGTCGGTCAATCTTTGTAAAAATCCCCAAACATGCCTCCGCGAACAACTGTGACCTAAGCCTGCGGATTTTTTGTTAGTCGTCTATGTTTAGTTTTGTTTAAAATAATACCACGTGTAGAACCTTTCATTGCCTTTCATATTATGTAAAGTTTGTGTCTTAATCACGTACGAGTACTAAAAATAAATTATTAAGCAGAGGTTTTCACTGTTCGTTAAATTTGAACACTGTATAAAAAAACATTTTAATTTTTTTTGTTTTTTGCTTTTTGTGTTTTTTACGCATATTTTACCCAGAATACATTCCGTTAGAGGTATACGCGCACTGGTTTTGAGTTTTAAGCTTTAAATATGCTGAAAAATAATTTGGTCCTGTTATCAACATAAATTTAGCATTAAATATAAAATTTCGCATTTAAAAATTTAGGCTTCCAATAAGCGTATTTTACTCTAATGTTTTAAAATATTATACTTTGATATTTCTAACGTAGGCACTAGATTAATATAGCGCATAGAGGTTTTTTGCCAAGCTTGAGGCCCCTCCAATCTAGGCACCAGCAGAAAATTGTCTGAAAACCCGCTCCCGGCAGTTGCGATTTCATAGTGTTTAGGCAGGTTTGGAATTGAAAACGATATTATACGCCTAGCGAAATTCATGTTTTTCATATGAGCATTTATTCAACGTCCCTTAGATTATTATAATAAAGAATAAAATATACAGCTATAACCCATAAACCCACCATCAGCATTTGCTCTTTTAGCACATTTAGAGCTTAAAACTCAGAACTAGTCCATATATCTCTAACAGAATGTATTCCAATACAACAGAAAAGTGTAAAAAAGCAACGCGAAAAAAATAAAATAGATTTGTTTTAACTTTTTTTTTAGTGTGCTTTGAGATAGACGAAAAGTGAAAACCTCCTCTATTTCATAATTTTATTTCTCAGTACTCGTGGCAGATTAAGACACAGACTTTGCATAATATGAAAAACGTAGTTCCACACGTCGTATATTTTAAAAACAAAACCAAACATAGTGGACTAACAAAAAAAATCCGCAGTTTAGGTCATAGTTGTTCGCGGAGGCATGTTTGGGGATTTTACAAAAATTAGATCGCCGAATAATAAATAGTTGATGGAATATCCTTTACTGACTGGCATATATATCACAATAAAAATATCGAAACTCTCTTTTGAATGCTGACATTGAGAGTGGTTCAAAACGCCACACGAAAATCGTCAAATCCCATCGGCATTTTGCTTTTTTTAGCATTTTTAGAGGCCGAAACTCAAAACCAAGGCAAATACTATTAACGAAATGTATTCTGGCTAAAAGAAGGGTGTAAAGAACGCAACGCAGAAAAAGAAAAAATTAAAAAATGGGGTTTTTTTAGACAGCGTGCCGAGTTGAACAAAAAGTGAAAACCTTCTCTGTTTTTATAATTTATTTCTCAGTACATGATAAACACAAACTTTGCTAATTGAAGGCAAAATGGTTTACGGTAATATTTCAAAAGCGATATAAACGTCAATTCAAAATAAATCCCCATTTTAGGTCACAGTTGTTCGCGGAGGCAAGTTTTAAAATTGAAGCGCGAATAATAAAGTTATAATGTCAGTTTACCTACATGCCTATATATCACACTAAAAAATATAGACGTTCTCTTTCAATACTTTGAGATCGAGAGTGATTAAAAAACGGCACCACGACAATCGTCAAAACCTCGTATTTTTCCGCTTCTTTGAGATTTTTTCTCGGATAATCATGTCGGACATGAAAATAAAGTTGTTTTTAGCAACTACAAATATAAAAATTTGAAGCAAAATAAAAATACGACTGCCCTCGTTGCCTGAATCAATGAAACCGCCCATATATATATATATATATATATATATATATATATATATATATATATATATATATATATATATATATTTTTTTTTTTAGCAGCAATGTTTTTTTGGAAGTTTGTTGGGGGGTCGGGAAAGGGACCGCAGTGGGGGAGACCCAAATTCTGAAATTATGTGTTTGTGCGTGTACGCTTTTGAACGGTTCGGTGTGCGTGCATCGAGTGCTCTTCCGGAACACTAGCGGCGCGGCTTTCCTTTTCGTGTCCGGCGGCGCCTGCCATCGTACCGTCGCTTCTCCCCATGAACATGCACACACACGCGCCTGCACATTGAGCACCCTCGCCGGCGTAAACCATCTGTATGTGCGAGTGCGTGCATGCCCAATGTGCGTGAACAGGTTGAGAGGATGGATGCTTGGGCGAGTTGGTGAACCATATTTGACGGTGACAGCGCAGGGAAAACCACTCTCACACCATACACTCAGGAAGACAAGCACACGCGCTGAACTTACAACTCTTGTGTATTCGACTACTTCATTTTTCTCTTCAACGTCCGGGTTGACTTTTCCGAACGTGATAAGTAGAAGAAGTAGCACGACATACAAGGAAAATTCTAAATACACGGCAAAAGAACAGTAAAAGAAAAAAAAAAATAAAGAAACGAAAAAAAAATATAAACTAAAAACTTTTACAAATCGTCCCTCTCCCTCATCGCTATCATTTAGATAGAAATTGAAGCTCCTTGGTCGACAGCGCTATAGAAGGACTACTTACACACTTGTCCTTCAGCTGTGCTATCCTTTCCGCTTCCATTATTTCTCTTGTCAATGCGTTTCGACTTCTACCGATCACAGAACAATTTTCAAAATGGGCTACACAGCCACAATCGCGACAATGGACTCCCAAGTGTCCAGCTACGACTCGGTGGGTGTTATAAAAATGCTCTCTTAAACGATCATTTAAACACCTTCCAGTCTGGCCTACATACTCTCTACCACATGAGAGTGGGACCGAATATACGACTCCTTCAGTACAACTTACAACTCTCAGATCATCGCATAAAACGGCGATATTCCTTTTTATAATTTTTTTTGTTGCACGCATCGGGAGTGGGCAATTTAGAACTTTGTCTTTTGTCCAAACCCATCGCGACGTTCCCATTCTTTCTCAACTTTAACACATGGTTTTGTTTACTGCTGCTTGTCACATTTGTTTTCAGTCCTTTCCGCGCGAGTTTGGTAGCAGAAACGGACAATTAAACGTGCTGTCTAGGCCCGCAGATTGGTCCGACTAATAACAGCAGCAAAAAAAGAAGAAAAAAAAGATACTTGCAGAATTCACTATTGGTTATCGTAATGAACGTATGTGTAGCAGTGACAAGCGAGCTGTCACGCCGCGCAATTTGTGGGCTATTCATACTGGGCTAAAACAGAGCGGGTATCAGCAGGCCCGCGGAAATTAGCGTCGGGCCGGGCCGGGCCGGCTGTTGGAAATAGATAGCGGGCGGTGGGTGAGTCCAAGCCCAAGAGACAACGGGCCGGACTGCGCCGGGCTTTAAATATCGGCCCGTGCAAACCTCTAGTCCCCTCAAGGGATTTCAACAGCCGGCGACGTTTTGAACTTTCATTAATTACATACGTGCTCGACTGTCGAACACAGCATTTCTGCCTTTGTACTTTGTATCTGTGTGTGTGTGTGTGTGTTTTTTCTTCTTATTGCCTGTCGCCGACCCGGGGGAAGGGGGGGGGGTTTGAACCCCCCTACCCCCGGGGCGGTGCGCCAGTGGTACACAGTCTCTTCAAACTAACACATCCCGTTCTGCGCTCTTTTCACCAGTACCAGTTTTTGACGGCCTGACGCCTACACCATTCGGCAGTCCGCATGGCTGACGGGCCAAAGAGAAAGGTCAAGTCCGCTTCCAAGTCCGCTTCCTTGTCGCCTCCCAGCAACGTCACTCCTGGCGGTGGCAAGGGGTCGGCGGAGGCTGCCGGACGGTGGAACACCAGGCGTTTCTGGTAACGCGTGCTGATATTACTAACGTGCCTGGAACGCGTCATCGATTGGTGTGCGGTGGACGCGAAACAAATGACGTCACGGGAGCTGGCGTGTCAAGTTGTCGGGTGTGCGCGATCTTGACGATTGGCGCATCAAGTTTTCCCAAAAAAGCATGAGCTATTCCACTCTGTGAAAGTGAATGACCAGCGAAGCTGTTTAGCACACGACACAGACCCGCCCCGAGGAGCCGGAGGAAACTAGACACGCGCGACGGGACCGCCACCCCGGGAGAGCGGAAGGAAAGGAAACTAGGCACGCAAGCGCTTGGAACGACGACAAAGAGAGGGCGGTGCGAGCGTAGACATGGCCGACGCGGGTCGCACAGCGGCAAATCTTTGAGAAACCTTTACTATCTTCCTGAGAGTCTACTGATCTTGAAAATGGTGCCTATTGATAACTAATCTACTGAAAATGCGTATCCAAGTGATGAGACGTATAAGCTTTTGCATAGAATGAAGCGATTTTGCATCAAATTCGGGACCCGAGTTTTTGTTGACGCACACGAAAAATCCACGGAACCCTAGCCATAAACAGCTGCGCTGTAAAAGTACGAGCGTACGTGAGTGCCTCTCTCGTCGCGGAGTTCTAACTTCTGGCTGCTCAAGCTTCCGTGGACTGTCAAGCTGGAGATCGATCTGAAGCAGAACAGGCGTGTCTGCCAGATCCACCACCTCTGGTGCGACACCAGCTGTATCGCAGCCTGCGACACCAGCTGTATTGCAGCCTGCGACAGCGTGGCACTTCTATAACGTTACCGGGCGGAAATCGAGGGACCGTGCACTTTTCAGGATGCGTACACACATCGGTCGGAGACGCGTTCCAGCTGCCCTAATAGCGAGTCAGGAGACGCGGGATGCGCAGCGTGTTTCGAGCTGTGTAAGTCAGCCAAATTCAGGGTTCCGCTAAATTGAACGGGAAGCGGTTCCCCGCTATATTTAGCGGAAAAACTTGAACTACGTAACTACGCGCGAATTACATTCCCCACGCCAAGTTTAGATGGGGAACGCTTTATTTTATTTATTTATTTATTTATTTATTGTAATACCCTCAAGCGCCGAAGCATTGTAGAGGGGAGGGGCAAAGCAAACAAAAATAAAACAAACTGACAAAACAAAAAAACAAAAAAAACACGAAAAAACACGCGGAAAGAAATTCAAATATCAAAAATACACTGCGATTGCCAAACACTGTAAGCAATATATGTTACGAACAAATAAACAAAGAAAATGACTCATGTTGGCTCATCAAACAGAAATGTAAACAAAGATTGGCGAAAAAGAAAATAATCGGGTATAGTTGCGATACCCGCTGGAAGGTGGTTCCAGTCGTTTGATGTATGCGGGATAAATGAATAAAAAAAAGTGTTTGTTTGGCAACGTATTAATCCAACTTTATTCCGATGGTCCAGACGGGAAGAGTAATAGTTAGGCAATGTAAAGAAATGGTCTCGCAGCGACGTGATGCTACACTTTATGAAACAGGCAAAGTCGAAAAAAACTTTCTACGCAATGACAACTTAGCGGGACGGAAGTCCACTGAATTTGGCGTGTGACGCTTTCGTGTTACACTTACGAAGCACGCTTCCGGGTTACACTTCTGCGTTAGATTTTTGCTTTACACATCCGCGTTAAATGTATTTGTTTACCTTTTTTATGCGGTCCTTTTACGTCAAAAATTTTACACCGTCGCGTCTCAAAATAAGTTTCCAGTCCAAAACAAATAACTCTCCGCCCAAAAACTTACGGTAGTTCTGAATTCTTAAACAAAATAAATGAGATTAAAAAATAATACAGTTCCGTTTATTGTGTCGCACATCTGGTGTCCTCACAAGCAAATGGAAGCACGAATATTCGGGTGGATATCCAGAAGAGCACCTCGTTCGGAAGTCTTCTCAGCGCGTTTCCTGTTTCTTGGCAACTCGTCGTGTTGCCTGCGACCAGAGGCGGGGGAAGCTGCTCCCAGCTCTTTCCACTTTAGCGGAGCAAATGCGCTGGAGAGGAGGCAACTTCTTCTCCAGCGTTCGCTCTGCTCAGGTGGGAAGAGGTGGAAGGATCATCCACCGAACCCTTCACCTGTCACCTACTATTCGCGACTCCAGCGAACTATAGAGGGCGCGCTGTTCAGGCAAAATGGCGGACGAAAGGAGGTCGTTTTCGTCGTTCAGCACGCGGACCACCACAAATTCCTGCACTGCAGCGTAAAATCAGTGTTACATTTGAAAGCAAAGCGATTTTTCGACAGTAGAAACCTTCTTCTAGTCAGTGCGTAGGAATGACACGGCAGAATCATAAAATAATTACTGGAAACGATGTTTGTTTCTATGCTGCCTACGAGAACCAAGCAGCGATAGCAGACGACAGAGTCGAAACGACCTCCTCTCCTGAGCCTCTCGGCGCTGCCGCTACGCGGCGTCGATTTCGCTGGAGTCGCGAATAGAGCAGCGGTTCTCAAAGCCTTTAGCCGTCGCGCACCCCTGAGTCATTCAGGGGGTGCGCGAGCCATTGAGGGTGCGCACCCCTGATACATTCCGCATCAGAGCTCTCGAGAACTCTGATGCAGAAGGGCCCCGATGCAGTCTGCATCAGAGTTCTCGTGCGATGGCATAGGAGGCTTTCTTTTAGAGCGTTTCTTTATTTGGCGTGGGCCCCCATGAACGGAAGACCCCTGGGAGTGAACTGGCCCCTTGCGCTCTCTTCCCTTCTGGTCTTTTATCCTTGAATACCCCTGTATACTGGGGCTATAGCTTCCCGTAGCTATCCGGTGTTTAAAGCGCCATCTAGAGTTTCGTTCTAGAAGCGTATTTCATACAGTACGTCAAAGCGATATCTAGACGCTGTGCTTCGAAACATCCGCACTCCGTAGAATACACTGCAGTTACCCAAAGCGGCCGTCGCCAAGATGGTGGCGCGTGGAATGGTGGGAGTCGGACCATGAGGGGCGAGGGTACTGCTCGCGGAAGCGACGTCTATGGGCAGTTTCGTAACTGCCCATGTCGGTGTCTGCGTCTCGGATCACTGAAGGGAGTGGGCGGACAGTGGTCCGACAAAGGACAATAGCATTGAGTGACTCATCAAGTTTACATTGCGAAGAAAGCCACGACATGCAAACTCTTTGCAGTGTCGATGCTAAAAAAAAAGAAATTGGGCAGCCTAGAACTTGGTCTGCCTCCAAGAGCGACGAGTCTCCCAGCTGTAGATGAGCAATTTAGCCAGTGCAGTACAACCGCTAGCCTGGGGCCTTTCACGTGCATCACGCAGTAGTGGTACACGACCGCACACCGGTACGATGCTCATCCAGATCGAAACGGGCAGGGAGGGGCGGGATGGAACCCAGTGTCCTGGGTTCTGCAGCACAAGCTTTAGCTCCGCGTGCTCCGAGCTGGTGCGCGCTAGCCCACTCGGCCACCGATCCCCCTGTGTCGAGGCTATAAAAACGATGAAGCGCTTTCTTTATTCAGAGGATTATTCGCCCTCCCTAATCAGTGTTAAGCATGCCATGGTTTAGCTTGGAACGTGATTGGACCTGGCGGCCCGTGGCTTTGGCCTTTAGTCCATCGTAGGATGTGACGAATTATAGTTTCTTGTTGTCGAAAGTGCCTGTTCATTCTCGCCCCGAGCGCGCGACGCTCAAAGTTTCTTTTCCGAATTTTCGAGATAGTCACGCACACTAGATAACGAGCTGCGCAGGACCTTGTTGAGTCAGTCTTGCTCTCGCTTGCTGTTACGCTGCCCAATCGCCGCCCGCCTTTCCTGCTGTATCGACGCTCGTTCTTTATTTTGTTTGGCACAAGTTCGCTGATTAAACATTTATTTTCAGTCGACTGTTCGTCCTCTCGTCACCTTCGTTCGTGATAATATGCCCTAAAAACAGTTTTGTTTCTTTTCATGTTTTTTTACGAGACGCCCACGTGGTCGAAATAGACCTCTTGCCTAATCCTAGCGGTGTAGTGCCATGGAAAGCTTCCTGGGTACCTTTTGGCCACCGTTTCGGTTTACACTTGCCAACCTCTGTTGAAACTATTTGGCTCGTGCAACGGAAGAGGGGACGCTACGAGAAAGAAGAGAACGAGGATTATGACGCTCCGTGTTCCGAATGATGTCTTTCGATGTACCGGTATTGCTAACTAAACCTGTTTCATTTTACTTTAAACTGAAGCGTCAACGTTAGAGCGAAATAGTACCGTAACACTGGTGCCGAAACTCGGGACCTTTAGCCCCGGACAATGAGATGTCGAATCGTTGAATCTACTAAGCTTCAGATCAAGACAAGTACGTAGTACCCGTGAAAAAGGATCCCAGGGTGCTCCTCGCTCGGCTGAGTAACATACATGGTCAACTGAAAGAAACCGATGCTGCCATCGAGCCATCGCTAACTGACAGAGAAGTGGAGCAGGAGTTTCAGTGGGTCATCAAGTGCGTCGACCAGGTCGCCGCGTATTCCGCGCGAGTAAGCTTTGAAGTAAACATCATACGCGAAAGAGCAGCCATGAGGTCCAATCGAACACGCCAAAGTGGCAATTACTGCCCACAGCAAAAGGTCAAAGTTAAGCTTCCGAATCTGGAGCACCTGAAATTTAATGGGGATCGTCGACGGTGGCAGCCCTACTGGGAGCAGTTTGAACAGGCGATCGACAAAAACTAGGAGCTATTGTCCGTCAACAAGTTCAACTACTTGATAGCAGCCCTCTCTCGGGAAGCCGCGGCGGCGATCTACGGACTACCAGCCACGGCTATATGCTATCGAGACGCCCGAGACATTTTCAAAACTCATTTTGGCGACGAGAAACTTCTCATAGACGACTACACGACAAAACTTACGGAGAGACAGCATATTCGATCATCACAGGATATCGTGGGGCCCAGACGATTACACGACGATGTTCAAGGACATTTACTTGGGCTAAGGTCGTTTGGGATGAGCTAGGACTCCTTCTCGATCCTCCTGCAACCGTTAATAATTCGGCTGCTTACGGAGGAACTTGTTCTCACCTATCACCGCACTGTTGTGCGTGACGAAGAACATCAGCGGCTCGTCATCTGGTTTAGCGAACGACTCCGGTGACCAAGTCCATACTCAACAAAACCAACTGACGACTTCTTCTAAAGTTCCTGCACGGGGAAGTTGAGAGAAGAGAGGGGACATCGTGTATCAAGAAAGCGGATCCTGTCAGGGACAGGTCAGGAGGAGAAAACAATCTATGCCTGCTGCATCAAAATACGCTGGAAAATCGTGGTCGAGCAGATTAACGGCCGCAGCACTCCTCCCGAAGACGGCAAATCATGAATGCGTTTTCTTAAAGTCCCAAGGCCACGACACCGAGACCTATACTGAAAGTTTATCTCTTACCAACAAAATGCAGATTCTTCTGAAGGCGGGGGGACGATACCTCACGTGCGCTAGACGAAATATTGCCAGACAGTGCAGAAGCAGGATCTTTTGTTCAATTTGCCAAGGTCTACATGCCACGGTTATGTGCGATCTAAAGTTGGCGAAAGAAAACAACAAACCGATGCAACTGCAGGAGAAAGGTGAACTTCCGACCACTCCTGTGACATTCGAAGCAGCCGTCACCGGCAACGTAAAAAAGACGGCGCTCCTGCAAACAGCTAGAGTGTGGAGTTGAGGTACAAAAGAGCGTGCATTGTCAAGAGTTAATTTCGATGGCGGAAGCCAACGCTCATTTATAACTGAAAAAAGGTCCAAAGAACTCGGATGCCTACATCTGGGTAGTGAGAGGCTTAACAGTAAGCACATGTGGTGACCTTAAAGCCGAAATAATGTTCAGTCGAGTTTTTGTGACTCTTGAAAACAAAAACAACGAAAAAATCTTTAAGCTAGAACTTCTCTAAGCCGACCTGATTTGTGGACAGCGACTACCTTATCCATCCGAGGAAGTTACATAAGAGCTTAAAGCTATAGAAGGTGTAACAGCAGACCTTTACAACGAAGACTGTTCAGTTGGCGTCGACATCCTCGTCAAAAGCAGTCTTGGACAAAATGCTCAATAAAAGTATTTAAGTTAAGTAACTAAATACCCACTCCATGAAATATTTAAAATGCGACTCAAATTACTTTAACTGTAAAGTATCTTGATTAGAGTACAAACACTTAGAAATGTAATTCAATAACTTTGAAGATACTTCCACATTGCTTCAGTTGTATCGACGTCATTGACAACGACAATTATACAGCTGCGCAAATCTGGTTTACCAGAATGATTTATTAGCACGCAACAACACAAAACGGCAAAAGAAAAAACAAACATTGTACGGTTATTTTACTCTGGACCGCCACGCGGAGCACCTTTTGTACCCGCGTGGGTTTCTGGAACATTCGGTGGAGAATGTTCGGCACGTAGAACATTCTGTAACTCAATCAGACAACGAGGTTTTCGAACTTGCGAGAATGTCAAGCTGAGAGAATAAATAAAGAGGAGTCCGCTCCCTGGAATCGAACCCGGAGCCTCCGCGCGAGAGCCAAGCGCGGCAACCATTCGGCCCCACGTTCGCTCGGAAACGCGCGTGGCAATATCACTGATACGTGTTACAAAACATCCCTGGGACGAAAAGAAAGGTAGCTTTGGGGAGGAGATCAGACCGTGGCGCCCCAAGCGGTTATCTTTAGAACTACACGGATGGGGACAACAAATACAATGATTCAGCGCTCGGCGGACATGACCGAATGCGGCGTCAGCGTTCGGCTGGAGTTCGTGTTCTCCGGTGAGGGGGAAGCGAGGCTCTTTTGTTACCACTCCGGCCTGCATGAACAATGTAGCATGCGCGGTGCCCAGCTCAGCAAAAAGCCGAAGTGGGTCAAGCTCGCATTCTCTGACGACTGCATTTCGGGAGAGATCCGGCACTTAAAGGGGGGGGGTGCAACGATTTCCGGACTTCGGTCAAAAATTTGTGGAAGTTGCCCTCTGACACTTCTAAAGTGAAGAACAAAAACAGATTTTGCCTGCGTGTCCTAGTTGTTGTGTAAAAAAAAAAGATAAATATTGGCATTTCTGGCACCCCTCAACTCACTCCCAGTCTTTAGGGTCACACCTTCTCCCCCTCCTAGTGACGTAATTCGGGGTGCCGTGTAGGTTCCCGTGTGCTCTCTCGGAAAACGCTTTCTCTCCCCCTCTCTGCTGACATTAGCGGGCGTTTTTCTGCAGCTTAGAGCCGAGCGAGGTCACGTAAGCTTTTCGCCGTAGTTCCTTGGGCTGCCACTCGCGGCTGCAGGTGGGGGAAAACGCTCGACTTTTGCTTTGCGATTATGCAGCGGAATTGCCGACATTTTTTAATAAAGAAGATAATTTTTCCATTCTCCGGGGCACGATAAAGAACGTAAAAATGACGAGATGCAAATTATTTTAATCTTAAAATCGTTGCACCCCCCTTTAACGTCACTTCGTTTATTGTTAGTATTTTTACATTACACTGTGCCCCGCGCTCTATTGAAGAAGATGACATGGACATTCCCACAAGGTTTGTGGGCATGTGCACAGGCCTTGTGTTGGGTAAACACCGAGGTGTGGGGACAACAAACGGGACAAAGTGCTTCGCCAATAGTTACATCGCTCAATATCACGTCGTGCGGCGCACCTCAGAAGCATCATTTAACTACAATTCATATTCCCTATATGGGGAGTTCACTATAAACCAACTTGGAATATGGATATGAGGGAATGGATAACAAAGAGAACCTACATAATAGCCATGGCACTCGTCGCACCTTCTTGAAGTAGGTTGCGTTGAGAAAGGCACTTCAACGTTGGGAGACGCTTTGTTGGCATGTTGAGTGGCCATCCAGCTCGTAGTTCATTTCCTGTCCTGTTCTCTGCTTAACAATGTTTGTTTACAGACAGTGTTCGCGACAGCAATAGGTGACGGACTGACAACAAAAGAAAAGAAACATAATAAAACTTCGACGTTTTACCATAGCGGGGTCAAATATACAACAAGCAAAACAAAAATGTCTTTTTCTTGTCCATTTTCTTTTTTAATTGTTCTTTTCTTGAAGCTCAAGTCTGCATAGTTGTCGCAGGTCGTTTCCCGGTCTGCGTTGAGCATCAGTGTGGCAATATTTACTTCCGTAAAACCACCCCTTTTGTTTGAAAATGTTTTGGGGTGAAACTCTAGGAAACAAAAGCCGCCTTTGGGAAGGCGAGGGGAAAACCTTCATTGTACAAACTTTGGGCTGAAATATGAGTGAAAATCGGCAAAAAAGCAATGTTTTCACGAGCTCAATCAAAGTCACCGTAGCTAATCGGAGCTAGCAACAGGATTTGGTTGATCGAAAGAACGTTCACGTTTGCTCGTGCCACGCCCACGCCACTTTATACCGAAAAACTGTGAAAATGGCGGAATGTCAAAATTGTATTTGAGATAATGAGTACAAGATACTCAGAAATGTAATTAAAATAGAGTGTCAAATACTCTCGATCAAAATTATTTGCAAGATACCAAGATACTTCTAAAAGTATTTGAAATACAGTATCTTGAGTAGAGTATTTGAGATAGGCACAAGTCTGGCCGAAAGTGACAATTACTGGGACTTTGGTACCGAAAAAATCCGTAAACTGCAAGGGAAACTTTGAGCTCTCGAGACTAACCTTGGTTAGACGGTACAAGGTCCAATGAAACTTTCATTGACGGTCGTCGAGTGCTCCCAGGTGCTTGTTCTCAAAACAAAGATAGCTGATGAGAACGCATCAGAAATGCTACAGAAGTTCTGGGGCCTAAAAACGATGGGCGTAACTGAACAGTTTGAGATGGAAATTGATTTAGTGAGCAAGATGTTCCATTAAACTGTCAGAAAAATCTGGTCAGCAATACGAAGTTTCGCTGCATAAGAAGGACAACTCAAATTTAGGAGATAACCGACTGATTGCTGAAAGACGGCTTGAGCTGCTATCGAAGGGGCTCATCTGCAATGCGGAACGGATGAAAACTTACGATAAGACAATCCGGACGCACACCGACACCTATATCGCAGAACCAGCATCGCATAAACAAAATAGACAGATCTACTACATGCAGCACCAGGCAGTTCATCGGAAGAGCAACACCACCTTCACCCAAGCAACTGAGTGGAAGTACCAGTCGGAACGGATTCATCTCGACGGTGACGCGCCATTCCTTGCACTCATCAACTCGGGACGACATGTCCCCGTGCCGTATGCCGTCACTGACCATGATGCAGCCCGCCATGACGCCTGTGGTGCCGTAACGCATGGTGTCGGGGTCCATGAGACAGGATCCAGCGTCAAAGAGCTGCTGCCCCAAGATGTGCAGTATCCATCCGTTCGTCATAGCCGTGTCTTCGTCCGTGAACGCGCCATCCCGGCAGCGATCCACCACGGTGCTCTCGTTCACGGAGGATTTTTCGCTGCAACAGGTCCGGTCGCACTGAGCACCCGGACCCGGAGGGTCACGGTCCGGGAGGGGCCTGGACCTCGAAGAAACCGGTGCGAGGACCGGGAACAAGATCGAGACCGACGGGAGCGCAGTGGAAGTCGTGCTCAGGACCATGACTATCAGCCCAGTCGAACTTCAAGTCTCCTGAAACTGCGGATTGAAAAGAATCGCGAGCAGGACATTGGCATCGAGAGCAAATATGAACGGTACTTCCAAGACGGCGTCGAAGTGGACGTTGACGACCTTAAGGACAGGCAGCGGCGTAGGACTTTCCATTTTCCCGGGGGGGGGGGGGGGGAGGCGAGAGTTCCCCGGGGAGGGGGGTTGCTCTGCGCGTTATCGTTTCGCCAGAACTGCAGATTGAAGCTAACGAAAGCACGCTGGGATTCCATGTCACATGTATTTTGTCAATAAAGGCAACGTGGGTGTTATTTTGTTTACATGCCATTACTAGAAGCTCGTTACATGGCACGTAAACAGCGTCTTGGTAAGGATCATGGCCCCGGCCCGGGGAGGGGGCTCTGCCCCCCAGGATCTCGACCAGGGGGGCACGAGCCCCGATGCCCCCCGAAGTCTACGCCTATGAGGACAGGTATTGGCGTGGTTCTGGTCGCAGAATCGACGTCGACAACGTCGACGCCGTCAAGCGGCAAGATTACCGGACGTTATTGTGTACCTTCACCAAGACTTCAAGCGGCGTCCAAATCGGAGCCGACGCCGTCCAGCTCGAAGACCTCAAAGACCTCTTTGTGCTCAAAAAAACTGGCGAGTGCAGAAAAAAGAAAAAAATGAAAGCCGTTTACAATTCTCTGTAACGCCGAATTAGAGCGCAGCTCTTGAGGAGGAGGAGCGGAAGGTACGGAGAGGAGGTTTTACCCCTCCTCCTCTCCTGCTCGCCTCCCATTTAGGGAAAATTTTTCCGCTAAATATAGCGGGGAAATTTTCCGCTAAATTTACGCGGGGAAATTTTTCCTAAATGGAGAGGGAACTTTTATTACTAGTTCCCTAAATGGGAACTTTCTCCGCTAAATTTAGCGGGGAAAGTTTTTCGCTAGATTTAGCGGGGAACTTTTTCCGCTAAATTTAGCGGGGAAATTTTTTCCGCTAGATTTAGCGGGGAAATATTGTCCGCTAGATTTAGCGGGGAAATTTTTCCGCTAAATTTAGCGGGAAATATTTTCCGCTAGATTTAGGGGTGAATTTTTCCGCCAGATATAGCGGGGAAGATTTTCCGCTAAATTTAGCGGGGAAATTTTTCCGCTAGATATAGCGGGGAACATTTTCCGCTAGATTTAGCGGGAAATTTACCCATAATGCACCGCGCGGTTACGCCGACGGCGACGGCGACGGTGACGGCGACGACGACGGTGACGGCGACGGCGGCGGCGACGGCGACGGCGACGCCACTCAAGCTGGAAACAAACGCCTAAAAGCTGCGCTCTAAAAAAAAAAAATGAACGGCCTCTACCCCCGCTTTTAACAGAGATATCTTGCTACATGGCGAGTGGGGTCAAAGGCAAGGCTCGTCCGCCTTCCGAGCCGTCTTCGGAGAGTCTGAATATGATTTCGAGTACGAGCTGAAGAAACTCGATCTCGAACAGCGAGAGCGCTGGTGCAAGCAGATCAACCTCAAGCAGCTCCTTCAGGAAGTGAAAGAGGAAGAGCCCAAATCCTAACCCAAATCGGGACCGCCTAAGAGAGTGGGACCCAAACCGAGTAAAGTCATGAAGGAGCCCTCCAGGTCGCCGTTTTAGTGATATTCTTCTTTGGCGGGCCCGGGTTCGGCAAGAGCACCTATTGCATGAAGATCGCGAAGAAGTACGATTTCACGCAGACCTTGCCCGGAGACCTCCTCTGAGAGGATGTGCAGGCGGGCTCAAACAGGAACAAGGAGACCAAGGAGATCATGAAGAGAGGGCAGCTGGTGCCTCTGGATGTTGTTCTTTAGTTACGCATGGCGAGGTACGTTGTTGCGAAGTAAGACTTCCCATCGGAACTACAGTGAAGCGGCAGATACATCTGGTGGACTGCCTGGAATCCTCGCAGTGCGACAATATAATACTAAAAAATAAACAACGCGCAAAAAAATGCAGACAAGGACAGGAGGGAAGATGCGAACGAAACAAGCGCTGGACTCACAACTAAACATTTATTGAAGAAATACAAAGGAAGTAAACCGTACTATCGCTTCAGCACGTGTCAAGATAAGCAATTTCTTTCTTGTGTAGAAAAACCGATGTTTGGTTGACAGCTGCATCTTGCCCCTCTTTTGTTATTCAGTACGCTTCCAATAATTCTCTGGTGGTTTTATCTGTGCCCCTACGGACTTAGTGCGTTTTCCGGGGAGTGGATGTTGGAACTATTCGGCTCGTGCAACGGAAGAAGGGACGCTACGACAAAGAAGAAGAAGAGAACGAGGATGATGGCGCTCCCGCTTCCGATTGATGTCTTTCGATGTACCGATATTGCTAAGCAAACCTGTTTGTTTTTACTTTAGACTGAAGCGTCAACCTTAGACCGAAAAAGAACCGTAACAACTTTAATCCCCGACATCCCGTGACGACCAAATACAGTGCTTGCATTTTCAAATATGTGACTTTCCTTAAATTTATGGTGTTGCCTACCAGTACGGATAGAATCATTAAAGCACGTTTTTTGGTGGGCTCCCGACGTACCAGAGTTTGTGCGCAGATAAACAATAGGAGAAGAAGAAGTGTACTGGGCTGGATCATCCTGGACCATCGTCTCAATGTCCAAGGCTTCTAAATGATCCGTGACCCTGGAAGGTCATGTTGAACCCTGTAGTGGTAGCCAAGTCGTCAGTAAGGTATGGGACGTGGCAGGCCTTACTGCTACTCCTCGCTAAGTCTAGGCAGATTCTCATGGTCGCTGAGATGAATGGGCACAATGCAAGGGACCGCTGGCTTTATTTACATCCAGTACTGAGATGCACCACTTCGTCAACGGGGCAGTCGAAGTCAAAACCATACCACTCCTCTCCATGGCTAAAGAGTTCCCATAATGCAACGCGCACAGTGTTGCATGCATGGAATTTTGGAAGTATAGTCCATTAACCCCCGTCCTTCGCTGGAGCGGGCCACATGCCCTTCAGTGGTTTGACACGTAAAACCCTCAAGTTTGACTTTGAGACATAAGGATGGGATGGCAGGAATGAGAGGGGATCGTTTGCAAAGAGTGTTAGCGAAGCGCAGCTCGGAGCACGGGGAGCAAAAGCTCTCGCTGCAGAATCCAAGGATCCTTGGTTTAATCCCCGCCCCTGCCCGTTTAGATCTAGGTGAGTATTGTACCGGCGCGCAGTCGTGTAGCACTACTGCGTGATGCCCATAAAAGACTCCAGGATAGCAGAGGTACTGCACTGGATAAATTCGTCAACTATAGCGTAAACCAGTGTCGCCATACCTCAAAGGCGGATATACTTTACACCGTATAAAAAACATGATCGTCTAATTTCCTTTTTGTTTTCGGCAGGAATGAGGAACTTTCCCGGCCATTACGGGACGTCTGGTCAGACTAGCAAAACTGAATTGCTTGACGCAGGAGACTGGAAGAGGGGGCGAGGCGTGAGGCCCCCGAGCATCGTGCAAGCCGGCGTGGATCCCCTCGTCCCGCAGAGCCCGAGTCCGACAGCGAGGAAGACAACGACCCACTATACACAGTGCGCCTTCTTCCTGGTGCCCATCCTGGTCCTGGTGCTCGTCTCGGCTCTGTGGATGTTGTTCTCGAACGCCGAACCCCACAAGGACAAGGGCTTGCCGAAGCCTTCCCCGACGCTCATGAAAAACTTCTCTTCTTGGGCCAGTGTCGGGCACACCGAGTGCTCTGGAATCGCGAGGTTAGAGGGCGCGCACATGGCCTGACACCGATGACGCGACTTCGTTTTTTTTGTTGTTTTCTCTCGATAAATTAGCACTGAGATGTTAGGGTCACGCCACCTGCCAACTTGGCATATGGCGTCACTCTAAGTTCAGGGTGACGCTACCCTAACAGATGGCGTCACCCTGAAGCTTGGAAGCTTGGGTACCAACACTGTAGCCAACTGAACATAACTGGAATCGACGACCTGTTTCCCTTCTGCTGCAGGCGCATCTTCGGCGCAAATGGCACCGTCGGCGACGCCGCGGTGGCCACCGCACTCTGCGTTTCCGTGGCGCTGCCCAATCGCTGCGGACTTGGAGGAGGACTGTTCGCAATCTCCTACGATGCGTGCGTATACACTTCTTTTGTTGTCTGCCCTCGTCCCAGCCAAGTGGTTCAGTTATAAGAAGCACGTGGCCGACGAAGAAAAGGAATAAAACACATACAAGAAGTTCCGTCGCTCAAGATATAGACAGCCGCGTTGCTGCTTCTTGTACGAGATCGGCATTGAAAATATTGGGCTTGTACGAGTAGTGGATTTTGAGTTCAAAGCAAATTCGAAGATAATTGTTGTTTTGGCCGAATATCTTCAAATCGAATATCGCAGTTTTTCTAAGCCTTTCGTTACTGCACCGTGCTTAATTAGCCCCAGCTAAGCTAGTGAATGTTGTCCCCGAGCTTTCAATTTTTGTTTCCAGACTGAGTTAATTTGATTCTAGCTAAGTTTATGGACTACAGCCTCCGGACGTTCAATTTTATGGCAAATGTGTTGTTAACGTCCCATCCCGATGTATACATCGGGATGGGAAGTAAACAACGCATTTGACATAAATTTAAATTTCCAGAGGTGCCCAACTATTAGCACCGAGCAGGACCGATTGGAGCACTGCGATCGCTCGATGGTGACGTATAACAAGTATCACGTGGCGAGGCCAACCTTGGCGAGGCCAGGTACTTTCTTCGCTTTTTTTGTTGCTTATGTTGTGTGCTTTAGCGCGTAGCAGCAGAAACTGTTCGCTGAGTGTATTTTTTTTTGCAGTAACGCAAAACGTGAGTAGGACGAAACCTAAAAAAACAAATCCGAATACGCAAGGTGAAACAATCGGAAGCAGTGTGTAAGTTACGATGGAATCCTACGATATCTCCATCGCCGCCAACACCGCTCGGATACTTCAAAGTGGGGACCAAGGAGCATACTTCTACGTGCTCTTTGCGCGCTTCCCGACTTCAAGGAACAAGCGAAGAGAAATACGTACTCGAAACTACAATTCTCGATGAAGGCCGCTCAATTCCTGGGTTCCGGAAGCACTGGCAACAGTCCCAACAACTTCAGCGGTGGCTCAAGTTGGTGGGAAGGCCTTGCAAGGTGGGTCTGAAGGCCTAGCAAGGCGCTCGCCACTCTCTGCCTAAGTCCAGCGGCCTCGTTTAATGGATTGTTTGCGCAGCCCCCCTTTTTCATTAAATGTACCCCTCCTTATGAGTAGTTTGTACATTGACGTAGATCATCCGGTTAGAAGGTGAGTCTTACATCTTCGTCATTTCCTTGTCACTTTTGAGTGTTGTGTGGTGGTGGCGGACATTCTTGTCGCAGTGACACACTCATCAATTTTATTTGCTGCTTTCTTTGATGCAAAGCTCAAATAAACACGCTAGGGATTACCATCGCATCATGCGCTACGCACACTTTATTTTTCGTGAGTGTCTCTAATATAGCACAATAAAACTGCAGAAAAAAAAAAAACGGCGATCGAAATGTCAAGTTTAACGCATGCTCGGCCATTCTCGTGATTGGTTTATATTTTCTCTGCCGGTTTCCGACTGGCTGAAAAAAAAAAAGCTTGCTTCGGGTACCATACCGTCTCAGAATCTACCTGTTTGGTCGCCTGACAAGCCTCCGAAGCCACGATGATGACGGATTTGGTCGTTGTTAGTACTGTCACAAAATCCTGTTCCGTACGTCAGGACGCCACTGTTGTCGTGCTGTTTGAGCTTAATTTTGACGAGAAGTATAACGAGCGAATTAGGTCACACTCAACACCAAACTCTCGTTCAAATTAGCGAGTCAAACATAAACTGTGGACGATACACTTCAACCTTGTGGGTGTTCACTTTAACCACCACCCGATCAGGCCCCGCCTTGACCGCCTTGTAGGAGATCACACAACGCAAGGTACGAAGGACCTACTGTCTCACAGTCAGACAATCTGGAGGCAGCACCTTGTCCTTTACCGTTCCGTCGGCGACCATCCACGAGCTCGCTGCCCGAGCGTGCCGTTCTCTTCTTCTCACTTGGACCCCGCGGACTCATGTACTGCCCCCTCGTGACTATGATCCCTAGTTCCCCCCTTCAAACGTGAGACTGCGGGGGGGGGGGGGGCGATGCTTGAAGACGGGGTTTCTTCTGGGTCGTCGAAGAGCAAATGGCCGGGCTCAGACACAGGCGCGTCTCGACGGGCACTGGAGCAGCGACGGGCGTAGGGCAGGCCGCAGGCGGACGTCGACGGGGGCTGTGTGGCGACGGCTGCGGACCTTGGACGGCGTGGGTGGCGTCGCCGTGGCCCCCAAGAGGATGAATGAAGCCCCGGGCCTCGGGTGCGAGCAGGTCGGGCCTGTCTCGTCGGAGCATCTGAACCTCCACCTCCGCCTTGGCAGGGAAACAGCGTCTCCAGCCGCTCCTGGTGCACGCCTCCGGCCTCGTGTGTCTCTAGGTGTACGAAGGGGACCCCGCACAGCCAGCCGCTGTTCTCAGGGTCGAGGGGGCGGCCAGAGTTGGTAGCGTATGCCCTCGGAAGGGCGGCAAAACGGAGTGGCCGGGCTGCCCTGCCTCTGCTCTCGGTTGCTGTTTCCGTTGTCGAGAGACGAAGGGGACGGCCCCCTGGTCCTCGAACGCCGTCCTCGTGGCCACCGCGTGGCAGATGAGCCTGCTCTAAGCTGGTCCCCCCGCCGAGGACGGGGTATGACCCGTTCCGCGGAAGGTTCGCAACGGCTGGGGCAGATAGACTTGCTCCCGCCGGGCTCGGTAGGGGGTTCTATCGATACCGACCGGCTCCACGACCATGCCTCATCTGGGGTGGCCGCCTCCAGGGTTGGGTGCCCTGCGAGTCGGACGACCGGAATCTAGGATGGCCGCCTTGGCTGACCGGGGAGGCCGTGGCGTCCACGCTCTGCGCAGTTGGGCTCCCCCTGTGGAGTCATTCATGAGCGGCGCCACGTCGCGCTCCTCCCCAGCGGTCGTTCTAGGCGGGCATTCTCTGTAATAGAGCAATATTAAAAATGTGCAAGAGCATTGCACTTTGCGTCACCCTCACTTGCGCAAGGCCCTAGCTGTTTTTAACATCCTCACGAACGCTGACCACTGCGCCCAGTCCGCGCTGGCCGCGCGCAAAATGTCGCTGGAGCGGGACACTCCCCATCTCCTGGTCGCGAAGGAAATAGCCCTTCAAATCTGCGATGTAAACGCGTTCAGACTGCTCATTTATACTGAGCCGAGTGAGTTCGTAGGTAAGACGCGACACTTACGTCGTTACCTCGTAGGGTCCTTCCACTTCGGAGCCAGCGAAGCAGCGAAACCACAAGCCGCGCTGCTCAATAAACGAGTTTCTCCGTAGGAAGTCCCCAGCATTGAATTCCAGGTGAAAATGACTCTTACCGCAACGCGTCGCCTGCTCAAATCTCGAGGAATTGACATCTTGCGGCGGGGCCAATGATATTATGGATGACAACCTCCCACGGGTAGTGACTCACCATCGGCTGCATCAAACCCGCAGGCTTCCGCCTCTCGGCTTTGCTCTCTAGCAAGCCGGGCATCTATGGGTGTACCGGAATACGTCCCCCTCCATCTCCGACCAGGTCGCTGCGCGACAGTAACTTATAAAAAGTCTTCCTGCCACTGCCATGACCTGCCGGAGCGGAGTCGTGGAAGCATCTGATAAACCTCTTCCGTAGCCTCCTGGGAATCACAACCCTGAAGGGAGAGTCGTCCCTCTGCCCTTCGTCGATCGCTGGGATGACGCGAAGTAACGAACCGTACTGGCTCAGCAGATACGAATCGCAGTGCCCATCAACTCGCCCGCCAGCACTCCCGGTCCAAACTGCAACCTCCGCAAACTTTCCCACACCCGCTGACAAACATCGTCCGCCAGCGTTCCCGGTGTCCACTGCCATTCCTGCAACTTTTCCGACACCCGCTGACAAACTGGCCCTCCAGCGCTCTCGGTGTCAACTCCTATTCTCGCAATATTCCGACACCCGCTGACAAACTCGTCCGCCAGCGTTACAGGTGCCAACTGCTATTATCGCAATTTCTCCTACACTCGCTGCAAACCCGCCCGCCAGCACTCCCGATCTCAACTGCCATTCCCGCCATCCTTCCGACACTAAAAAACATCGGCTCACCGGGCCTCGACAAGTTCTTTCTTGCCCACCTCTTTACCCCAAGTCACGATACCCTGCTCTCTCGTGCAGCCTCCTCAATCTGGTACGATACCCGATTTGGAAGTCTGCGATCTGTCCTCTCCACGCGCGGCCGGGATCCAACTTGTCTTTGGCTGGCGGAAGAGGGCTATGTACGCATCCAGGTCCTGTAGGAAATCGTGGACCGATTTTTCATCAGGGTCTCCTGATTATATCGACGTAGGGACATTTAACCGCGGTCGGGGCACAGACGTAGACCCTGCATTCCCAGCACTAGCGAAAGCGTCTCGAACATAGCCGTCATGGCGCGCATAAGCCCACCAACGTCTCCCATGTCCGCCACCGGAGCTGGAGTCCCAGGTTCCGACGGCGTGCGGGAGCCTATGACTCAGCTCACCAGAACACGTCCGGCGGCGTCCCACCCCGCTGAGCCTCGCTAGGACAAAGCGTCCCAATTCGCAGCCACGCTCGACCTCGTATAGAACGGCAACGTTGATTCTCAAGTTAACGAGTGCTCAGCGAGTTACGTGCGCCATTCCCCCAAAATGGTCGAACAACGCGTCGAGTATGACCTCCAAGAAAAGACCGAAAACGAGGACCAGCTGATGAAGCCTCGCGTCCGAGCGCCAGATAATGTGGGTATCCACTTTACCCACCCCTCGATCAGGCCGCGCCTCGACCGCCCCGAATGAAATGACACAACGCAAGGTGCGTAGGATCTACTGTCTCATAGTTATACGATCTGGAGGCAGCGCCTTGTCCTTTACCGTTCCGTTGACGACCATCCACGAGCTCGCTGCCCGAGCTCTGCCCCGTGCCGCCCTCTCCTTCTCACTTGGTCCCCGCGGACCAATGTCCGGACCGCTCGGGGCCACGATTCCTACAACCAACATGCTACCAACTAAGTGCAGAGAGGTCACGTGATCCTTGGTACTACGTCACGACAAGGAGCTGCCAGGTGGCACCACTCTATCTTCTCGGAGCGAATACCTAATAGAGGGGATTTATAAATCTTGCTATATGCGAAGATTCTTTCCTAAACCTTGAATTTGAGAAAAAGAATAAAAGATAATCAATAAGTGGTGATCTCAGGCCGACAGGAAATATCGTCTAACACACTCTCGCATAGTAGGCACGGTTTAATTTCGAAAAAGTTACTGTATAGTGTAGATAGCAATTTTCACAAAGTTTACACTTTTTTCGGTATACCAGGCGACGGCGCGCACCATCCCGTTTTCAAAGTGTGTTTCCATCCTAAGCACGTGGCTGCTATATTTCTACTTTTCAAATTATTGATGTCGGTGCATGGGTTAGCCCCGATGAAAGCGCTTCTTAGCGAGCACCGGTGCTCTCTTGAATAGCAGCACCGGTGGACGCCAACTCCGCGGATGTGTCTTCCACGGAGTGCACTGGGGCTCGGTTAGATGCGCGTTCAACTGGCCTAACCCTCCGCGATCAACATTTCGAAAGTACAAATATTGCAGTTGATCTCGAAGCGAATATTGAGTATGGTATCATTTGAAACTACTATTAGACTATTCGCACAACCCTAAAAAATATGCATATAAAATTATAATTAATTGACAGCGTTTAAGAAATGAGTTTTGCCTCCCTGAGTACCAATGCGCTATGCAGAGCTCTAGTCTGGCGACTTTGGGCACACCTGAGCAAGGTTTGTGTATCAGACTAAAACGATTATCGAAACAAACAGTGTACTTCGTACATTGTCAGGTGGCAGCTGTTTGGTAATTTCCATCTTCCCTATATCTAGTTTTAGTCGCTGTCCTAAAAACATATGCTTGCACAAAACGTGCCTCGCTTTCGGCAACTACCAGGTGAGGCCTCTTACATTAGTATCAAGTGTGCAGCCCTCTCCTCCACAGGCTACACACGCTGTCCGTATCCATATTGTTAGGAAGGTAAAGACGACGACAGAGCAGTGGCGCGCACGACCATCTCATGACAAGCCCCACGTGATGGCCCGGCCTCCATTAATCGATTGTGTGGTCAAACACATTGTCATGTCTTGTCCTTTCTGGCTGCCGACAGCGTCATCCTAACATTATGATGTAGGCGCGGAGTCATTTTCATGCCCTGCATTGAGCGTCGTCGCCCTTATCACCGGGCCATACCGCCTCGTCGTGGCTGTCATCCGCAGCAACAGACCGATCACTAGCCCATGGTTCCGTCGCTCAGCCACTGCCCAGATGCTATAGGGCGAGCGGAAACAGATGAAGCCAATCGACGATACTCCGCCCCTGTGCCCAGCCCTCAATGTTCCGACGCTTCTTGACGTGAGTCCCCCATCTCAGACCGTGCTGTCGGGCGGCTGTGACCGGCGCAGTGATATGCCAGGCTACGGATAGAGGCCTAACTTCAACAACCTTTGCATCATCATCTCTACCCTCGCGGTCGGCAGTTTTCCTTTGTTTTCCATGCGTATATAGTTGTGAGTGTGCTCTATGTGCCCATATTCAACGGCCACGTCGGCCGTTTTTGTTGGGGAGAGCAGTGTTACGAAGGTGAAGACGACGACGGGGTAGTGGGGAGCACGACCATCTCGTGCCAGGCCCAGGTGCTGGCCTCGCCTCCATAAATCAATTGCGTGTTCTATCATCTTGTACTGCCTTGTCCTCCCTGCTGCCGACAGCGTCATCCTAACAATATTTTGATATTTAGCTCTCCTAGTTCGCAAGGATTCGGCCCAGGCCTTAAACAGCCCCTCTAGAAATGTCGTATATGTTTTCCCTAACAATATTGAATTATCTATATGTCTCCAAATTTGATTTAGTCTACACAATCGCAATCTATGCAAATTTCCCCCTCCGCTGTTTTAACTCTCTCGTTAACTGGCCCTTCTCGGTTCGTGTCCGTAGGGTTTTGTCTCTTCCATCATCAGTCGACACTCCTCATGTACATGTAGCTGAACGTTCTTCATGACTATCGTCTTTCACGACTTTCTTTCATTTCGTCTTCAAAATCTGCCTTACAACTAGCTTTCTTGTCTACGAACGAGGGCTACCCTATATATGTTTGTACCTCTTCGAAAAGTAAAACCATGGTGTCTGAAACGCGCCTTTGACTGGTGTGCTTAGCGTCCTATCTCGCCCATAGTCAAATGTGATCTCGAGGTGGCAACCAATGAAGTCACAGAAGTCGGCGCATCGTACTGCCGAATGTCACGATCCTGGTGGTTGGTGCTAAGGTCCCGGCAAGAAGTAGGAGCGAACCCGAGTGTCGCTGTCGTCCGAAGTTTCCAACTCTTGGCTGTCGAAGCATTTGTGGACTGTCGAACTGGAGAGCGACCTTCGGCAGAACAGACGCCTGCCGCATTCACCACCACTGCTGGGACACCGCCCGAATCACGGCCGGCGACATGACACACTATGGCGTCATGATGTGGGGATTCAGGGATAACTTTCTGGGACGTGGTAAACACACCAGTCAGAGAGACGTTCCAGGCACCGCAGTAAAATTGGGAACCGTAACGTCTTCGAGGTTCGCACCACCAGTAATGGTTTCAGAGTATCTTATTCTTCGTTATACACATGCACTTCTTTTGCCATTTTTTGTTTTGTATTTCTCGCGCTCACCAAGGTATTCCGTGCCCTAGGTGCTTGCTTTAATCGACTTTTTTAGCCCTAATTATTTTATTTGGAGCTCTTCAATCTCGCCATCATTGCAAACCATAATTGATGACTTTTCGCTGCCGAATTCAGACTCCGCCCGTGTGCTTCTGGGTGTCTCCGTGTTGTCACGAGCCATTATTAATACATGGCCCGTGTACGATAGACCCGGTAACGTCTGTTGAATATTTTGATCTTGAAATCTATAGGGTGGTCACGATGTTTCCTAAGCCGTAAAACGGGGTCTCCACACCCCGGCCCGCTGGCCGGATCAAGCCCGCGGATGGCAGCGGTCTTACCAGAGACGCCCGACCCGCGGCTTGCTGCTCCAACGCGAAAATACGCGCGAGTAGAGAAAACGACTCGCACCAGAAGCGCAAACGTAATTGCATCATGAAGATGGTTGAGCGTGTTGGTTTCTAATTTACGATAACTAAAGAGGGACACGCAGGCTTTCGAAGTCGAAAGCCTGTGTTGTCTGTTTGTCTTCAATGTCCTTCTTTCGTTATCGTAAAAACAAAAGCATCAAAACGCGTTTTTTTTTGCGCATTATGTACACTGTCATTTGCACCATTACTATTCGTAGTCCCATGTTTCATGCCTTTACAACTATGTAAACATTCCTTTGCGTTATCGTGTATAACGAGCTTAGTGTACTTTGTCGTAAGTATTGCGTATTCTCATCATCAGATCTAACATTCGCATTAGCTTTCTTCTCTGTGTGAATATGCCAATGTCTCTGTACGCTTTATTTATGCATGGTGAGTTCCCTGGGTCACAATTATTTTGTATGTCACAACTATATAGATACGTAATTTAAGTATAAAGTTACTTTTGCTCTAGATCAAGTGTTTGTATTTAAATACTTAGGATTATTTATATAGTATTTCGTGATTTATATTGTCCTGTTTATTTTCCGGCCCTCGAGACAGCGACAGATTCCCGTTGCGGCCCCCTAGCTAAAACGTTTGGCAAGCCCCGCTTTAAAATAAACCTGAAAAATCGGCGCCTGCACACTGAAGGATCAAACTGTCACCGAATGTAAATTTATGCTGTGAACATTACCTCGTGAAATTTCGAGGTGTACACTTTTTCCCACGAAAATAGATAGCGACAAACCTGCCAGAGTCAACGGCGGCCGTGTTCGCAGACCGCGTTAGTAATGAATGTAACTTGTGGCGCCATCTCCCGACAGCGCAGCTAGCAGACGACAGAGCGCGTCGTCTGTTCGCACTTGGACAGCCGCCGGTATTCTTGCATCGCAGAGCGCCAAAATTATTATTATTATTACAAGATGTCGTCAACGTGTCAGGGACGCGCTCTGGGCAATGCGGATGCAGGCTAGACCAATACCACCTAAAGTGCGCCATCAACGCAGCGGAGCCAATCTTAGGCCTGCGTCGCCACGACCGCGTCTTGTAGCGTTTCACTAGCCCGACGCTAGCGCCTGGCGACGCCAACGTGCACGCGTCTGACGCTTCGCATTGACCGAACCGCAGGGTGCATGTGGGGCCCATTTCTTTGGTCGTTAAATAAATACGTTTTTCAATCAATGACGCTTCGCAGCTTATACTGTCGTCGGACGAGCTTCTGAGTGTTTGCCGCCGGGTGCGGGATCCAGTAAAGATGACGTCATGCGCAGGTTGTGGTGGTGGTGGTAAAACATTTATTGCCAAAGCAAAAGGGGAAGGGAACGGGGTCTTCGGTTCGGTGAGTGGAATCCTCTAGTCCGGGATCCCTTGGGAGCTTGCTGCTAGCTTGGTCCGGTTGATCAGGTGTACCTGGATCTTGTAGACCTCGCTGCGCAGCATCTCTTCCCACCGCCGGTCGTCAATAGTGTCGCCAAGCCCTGGAGTGTCCGGGCATGCCCGCACCATGTGCGAGAAAGTGGCTCTTTGCCCGCAGTGTTTGCAGGCGTCGTCGTCTCTGCGCCCCATGTGTTTCAGGAGCACCGGGTTAGTGTAGTTGCCCGCCTGGATCCTTCGCCAGGCAGTACTCTCGGCTTTGCTTAGCTCCCGGCACGGGAGCCCGTACTGTCTCCTCTGGGCCTTGAAGTGGTCCAGCATGTCCGAGTACACCCACTGCCTCGCTTCTGCCCGGTCGACATATCCACGGGCCCGAAGGTCTGCAGCCTGGTTACCTGGAATACCCTCGTGCCCCGGGACCCAGATAATTTCGAAAGTTGACGAACCGTTTGCGGCTCTCTCTAGGATTTTCGCGGCAGTAGCGCACACTCTGCCTCTCATATAATTCCTGCACGCATTCTGCGAGTCTGTCAGAATGTACGTGTGCCCCTTTCCCGCTCTGATCGCCATTGCGATCGCCGCCTCCTCTGCTTCCGTCATTGTCGCGTCTTTCAGTGACAAACTGTCCAGCTCTTTTCCGTCATGCCCGACGCAAACCGCGACTTTGTTGCTACCATACGCCGCAGCATCGGTGTACATGACGTTCTCTCTTCCTTCCATCTTTACTCTGTAGTAGTCAGCTCTTGCCTTTCTCCGTTCCTTGTGTATTTTAGGGTGCATGTGCCGCGGTATGGGGCTGACTCTGTATCGTTTCACCAAACTTTGGGTCAGCTGCCTTTCTTTCAGGTTTCTCGTCCTTATATCGCCGTAGCCGAGCCGGACTCCGGTCTCCCTTCCGACCTTGCTGAACCTCCATCGCTCCTTTTGTCCCAATATGACCGCGTCTCTCAATTCCCGGAAAGTGTTCGTGATTCCCATCTTTTCGAGTTTCTCTGTCGGCGTGCACGCCGGTAGATGCAGCGCAGTTTTGTAACATTCCCGTAGTATGCAGTCCACCCTGTTCTCATCTGCCTTCGTCATGTTGTAGTATGGAAGGCAGTATCTCATTTTGCTTACGATTAGCGCGTCTACTATCCGCAGCGTCTCGGCTTCCTTAAATCCCTTTTTCCTGTTTGCGATCCGCTTGATCATACCGCAGATCTGTTTCGCCGACGTCTTGATCTTATCGATCATCGTGCTCGGCTTTCCGTTGGATTGCAGCCACATACCGAGTACTCGGATGCAGTCCTTCTCCGGTACCATTTTCCCGCCGACCGTGATTTCGATCGGGACACTCTTGTCGTATCCTGCACCGTGTAACCGAAGTATCTCCGATTTCTCCACCGAAATTTCCAGCCCGCACTTCTTTACGTGTTCTTCGACTCGCTTCACCGCTTGCCGGAGAATTTCCACTTTCCTTCCTAGCTTCAGTTCTTTGCTTCCGACCCACAGCGTGACGTCATCCGCGTAGAACGCGAAGCCGAGGCCGTCTATGTCGTCGAGCTTTTTCGGTAGTTCCATCATGGCGATGTTGAACAGTAGCGGCGATATTACCGCTCCCTGTGGCGTTCCCTTATTTGTGAGTCCCACCAGTTTGGGATGCAAATCTCCAACGTGTATTCTTCCTTTCCGGTCTCTCAGGAAGTCCCTCACGTAGTTGTACGTACGCTCGCCACAATTCATCGCCGCCAGCCTTTCCATCACGTATTCGTGATCGACGTTATCAAACGCCGCCTTCAGGTCTATCGCCATGACCACTCGCTCGGTGTTCCTGCCCTTAGGAAATTCATCCAGTACGTTTTCTTTTAAAAGCGCAAAAATGTCCTGCGTACTAAGGTAAGGCCTGAACCCAAACATTGCGTTGTGGAAGAAGCCGTTCTCCTCGATGTACGGTTGCAGCCTGTTCTTGACGACTCTTTCCATTAGCTTCCCAACCGCCGAAGTCAGAGAGATCGGCCTCAGGTTTTCGAGTCCGATCTTCTTCCCCGGTTTCGAAATAAACTTTATGTCGGACTGCTTCCACTCATCCGGCAGCTTTCCTTGCTTCCAGACTTCGTTGAACATATCGGTGAGTCTCCGGTACTCCTTCTCTGGTAGGTTTCTTAGTGCTCCGTTGGTGACTCCATCTCTGCCCGGCGTGCTGTTTCTCGCTTCCCTCGCCGCAGCCTTGACTTCCCCAATTCTAATCTCCTCGTCCAATTCCTGGTTTGGTCTGCCTGAATACTCCGGCAGCTCTTTGCCTCTCGTCCCGTCCGGGAAGTATCTTTGTCGCACGTACTCCATGAGTTCGTGATCGCTTCCCTTAAATTGGTGAATGATTCTTTGCATCGTCTTGCTTCCTTCGCTCCTCATCTTGGTCGGATCCACGAGGTAGTTGAGCAAAGCCCACGTATCCTTGTTCCCGAGTCCCTTGCCTTTCTTCATATCTTCACACCGCTGTTCCCAGTTGTGCTGAGCAAGTTGCTGCGCGTACTCTTCTATTTGTCGGTCCATTTCCGTCACTCTCTTTCCGATCTTGCGGTTGTATCGCTGCCGCTTCCATCTCCTCGTGAGCTTCCGACGTTCGTCCCACATCGCCATGAGCTTGTTATCCGCCGCGGGGTACTTGGGCGTCAGCTTTACCTCGCTGGTGTTCTTCTTCATCACTTCCTTGATCTTTTTCGCCCAGACGACCGGGTCTGTAACGCCGTCGAGCTCCGCGTCCTTTCTAAAATCTTCCCAGTTTGTGTGTCTGGTCTTGCCTATACTCCTTTCCCTGAGGTCCGTTTCCATCTCTATCTCTATGATATAGTGATCGCTTCCCAAATTTTCGCATGTGTTTGACCATTTTACTTTTACGTTCTTGCAGATCGTCAAGTCCGGACTCGTGTCGCTGGTTCGCCCGCCGCCCGTCCTCGTCGGGTTCCATACTTCGTTCTCTATCGAAAGCCCCTCCTCTTCAATTGTTTCCAAGAGTTTCTTCCCCTTGCCATTGCTGTATTTGTAACCCCAGCTTTCGTGTGCGGCGTTGAAGTCCCCGAGAATAAGCAGTGCGTTGTCTCCCGCGGCCTTAATCGCTTCTTTGAAGAGTTCCTCGAAAACGTCCTTTTGTTTCCTCGAGTATACATTCAAAATGAAAACGCTCTCGTTTCTTCCTCTTCTTTTAGGCACCAGTTCTATAAGAACGTTCTCGATGTCTTGTTCCGTATCGTGCACGATCGCCGTATAGTTCTTACTGACGAGCGTAGCAACCGCCGGTTTCTCCATGCTATTGGCGTACGCGTCATACCCCGTTACCTTCGCTATTGTCTTGACTTCCTGCAGCGCCATCACTGCCGGCCCGTCACCGTTTATGAAGAACTGCAGATTCTTAGCTTTGGGTCCTAAGCCTCTACAATTCCATTGCCATATTTTGAGTTCCCTGTGCTTAGACTTGGCCATGTTTACCGGCCTTGATTTCCATTGCTGCCATGATTTGCTCCATAAATATGCTTAGTCTCTGTTCAATCGCATTCTGACATTGTTCCATAAACACATTTATTCTCTGTTCCATTCTATCGAGGCGCTCGTGCATGTTCCCAGTATTGCTCGGCTCTCCCCCTGTAACACTCCTTGTTTCCATATTTGTCTCACAATTCGTTCTCCTCTCCAGTATGACCGGCCTTCTGTCCCCCTGCCCGGCTCTTGCCTGCTTCTCCCTCTCATCTCTCCTTTTTGCCTGCAGCCTCTCTCTTTCCGCTTGCTCGGCTTTCCTCTGTTCCGCCTCCCGCAGTTCTTTCACTCTTTTCGCCTCTGCGCGCTTTTTTTCCTCTATTGCATGCTGCTTGCGCCCTTCTGCCGCAAGCTCCTCACTTTTCCTGACCACTTCTAGCAAAGCCGTCGTTCCTCCGTTCATTAGGTTCTCTATTTGTTGTAATATTTCATGCATCTTGCTTGTCTCTGTCGTTCGCACATTGTGCTCTATGTTTGCCGCTTGTTCTGTTCTGTTACCGGCCCAAGTACTCGCTTTTGGTAAGTTTCTGAACCGCCCTTCGGGCGGCGCCTTGTACTTCTTTTCGCATTCTCTGTCTCCGGTGCGATGACCCTTCCCGCACAGTACGCACTTGATGACGCACCCTTCCTCCTTCGGGTGCGTCTTTCCGCAGTCTCTGCAAGCTGCCTCGTACGGACATACGTCGGCGCGATGCCCCACTCGCATGCATCTATAGCACACCTGTCGTCTGGGTGTGTACTCGTACACTCTGTATGCGCCACCGTAGAAGTACACGTACCTCGGCTTGACATTTCCGCTGAATGTCAATAATACGACCTTCGACTCTCCTAGGCGCCGTGCCGCTATGAGCTCTACGCCGGTCTTTGTTCTCGTATTTTCCAGAATTTCTTGTTCTTTGCATTCTGCGCCCACGTTGTGGATTACACCTCTCGTCACGTTCTGCAGTACTTGGTGAACGTTGAACTTAACCGTTCTTCCTTCTTCTAGCTTTAGCGCCTGAATTTCATTAATTTCCTTCGCGGTATCTTCCCGTTCCGTCATGAGAAAAATCGAGTTCGATCCACCCATGACTTGAAAGAAAATCAGCAGAACCCATCCTTTGGGAATGATTATCTACGTTAATGCGAATAGCATCAAACGGTGCGGAGTTATGCGCGTTCGTCAGGTGGCCGGCACACCTCTAGATACGCCAGCCCCTCTTGAGGCGATTCTAAATTTGTTGACACTTTCACAGCCCTGCGCACGATCTCCGCAGCCCAGCACGTGCGTTTGTGTCACTTAGGAAGGCGAGCAAAGCACGCGCCATACGCACAAACACTCAAAATGGTACCGACCAGACTTTCTGGCGTCTCAGCTAGTCTCAACCAACGGTACTCTAAACGGTTGTTTATATCTTTACCATAGGACGCGCTTACAGCGCTGTCACAGCTACCGGTGCGCGCGCGTTCCATGCACGAGGGCTCATTCCGCTCTCGTGAGAGCTGAGCTAGAGGTCTCCCCGAGCGCGGGAGAGGGTGAGCTAGGAGGGAGAGGGTGAGCGCGGGAGAGGGTGGAAGCTAGCCCTCGTGCATGGAACGCGCGCGCACCGGTAGCTGTGACAGCGCTGCAAAGCGCGTCCTATGGTAAAGATATAAACAAATGTTTAGGAGTGCGGTGAATGACTGCCTTCATAGCTTTGTGGTTAGCGCGTCTGCCTGCTGATCAAAGGGTCAACGGTTCGAATCCCAGCCGGCGCCGGTCTTTTTTATTTATTTATCGACCCGCGGCGTAAGAGGTTAGATAGCCAGATAGATAGATAGATAGATAGATAGATAGATAGATACATAGACGAAAGAGTGCGTGAAGTATCCAAAGAATGCTATTCGCATTAAAAAGTCGCTCACCGTGCAGATGTGCTTCTTGCCGACTGCGTCTACGATGGCCCGCCCGTAGACGTGCGTCCCATACTTGTCCAGTTTGATCCCTTGCTCGGGCCTCAGCGTGAACTTGAACTGGGTGCCCTGCGCCGCCATGACTCTGGGCTTGGGCTTAGCCTTCCAAGCCGGGCTCTCCGTAGAAACGTCTTCTCTCGATTCGGAGAAAACTCGCCTTCGACGCTTTCTTCCCTGGGTTCTCCACTCCTCTTCGTCCGCAATGGTCCCGGTGGTATACCCCCGAAAATCGGGGGTCCCCGGTGCCTCCAGTGTCGCCTCGTAATCCGTTAGGCTTCGTGCAATAGCCGACTGGCAGAGCGCGCCGACGAACGTCCGCCCCCTTCGGCTGCTCCGCAG